>JARKHS020011308.1:0-68406 GCA_030143305.2 Amblyomma americanum | reverse complement strand
CTCCTGTGTTCGACAATAATTTTGTACTTAAGCAGCATTAAAGTGAATGTTATTTAAATGTTGGCTTATATTGGAACAAACGATTGCGTTTCTTTAAAGTGACCAGATACAGACATACGTGCCCAACCCGAGGGTAGCTGATGGACGCGACTTCATTGAAGGCTATGTGAAAAAGATGGCGGAAAGAAAAGAGGACCCATACTCCACGTTTCAAGGTAAACGCTGAAATTGCAGTCAGGTAGTAGCTAGAGCGAGTTGTGAATGAGAATCCCTGTATAGCTCCCTTGGGTTTGTTCTTGCGTACAATAGGATGTGCTTTACTGTGGTTGAAATTGCAGTGTATAGATTCCCTTGCAGGTGACAGGAGACGCTGAAGCAAGAAATGCAGTATTCAGTGCGTGTGCTCACAATTTTCAGAAAATGCCGAAGCGCCCATGTTTGATAACATGCTTTAGAACACGGCCCATGCACGCTGATTTAACACGCCGTCGAAACAGCAAGCAGCATGGTGTTTTTCAGCACTTGGCTCCGGAGAGCGAGTCGATTAGCGAACTGCAGGCGAATAGTAGGTTGCGGATAATGTTTACTGTCGAAACAAAGCTGGATATATTGTTAATTGTATTGAATGGAAAATGCAAGAAACCCCGGCATAGGGAAAAATCACAGGAAAGCACGGCCTTCTGCTTGACTTGTCATATCTTGTGTAATATTTCAATATTCAGTTATAAACCCAGTTGACGCATGCCCAAAATATAACAGTTATGGAATAAAAACGATATGTGGGATGATCTACCGGATGAACGCTTTTCATGAATTGTAGGTCGGTTCCTGGTGGGCAACGTGAAGACCTTCCTTATAGCTGGCACATTCAGCACGACAAACACGATGAACTGGCACCTGGTCAACTTTGCCGCTAGGCCAGAAGTGCAGGCCCGGGTTCAAAACGAGATCGACGAGGTTGTCGGCCCCGAGAGGGCGCCAACGTGGGAGGACCGACGCAAGATGCCTTACACGTTGGCCTGCGCCTGGGAAATTCACCGATGGAAGCCGGCGCCCCCGTTGGGAATGCCAAGAGAGTGAGCCGGGAATTTTATTTAAATCTTTTTCTGTTTATCTTTCGGTCAGACATTTGCTGTTTCTTGCCAGAGGCGTAAAGTTGAGAGACAGGAAGAAAGTAGAGTGGGTCAGGGAACAATTGCGAGTTTAAAAATGCCCAGACTGAAATCAAGCAGAAGAAGTGGATGCGGGAAGGGAACCTAATGCCAAGAGAATATATCCGACAATAATTAATGTAGCTGACTGGATTCAAGCAGAGGAGAAGCATAGCAGGAGACAGCAGATTCAGATGGGTCGGTGATAAGGTGGCCGAAGCTGGCACAGGACAGGAGTAGGAGGAAATGTTCGGCAGAGTCCTTCGTAATGCAGTGAACCATGGTTAGGTTGGTGATTACCATTGTGGCGATTTCACAGGAAACGAATAATACTTTGAACAATGAAGACGTGTAAGTTACAACTAACGAGGCGGTCTTTATATTTATCTTCACACCTTCCATGGTATCTTAGTTTTGATTTGTGAAGAGTTGTGGCATCGCACTTATGGTATAATAATTAACTGGTAGCCCGTGTGGTTGGCAGAAAGGAATTATGTAGAAGAGGTAAACAAAAAGGACGTGAGATGCTATATGCACCAGCAAGCGGCTGTACATATCACGCTTTAATCTACTGTCATGGGAAGGAGTCTTCAAGAAGCAAAGTTTGCTCTTTACTGTTTTTTTACCGCTTACCTACGCACCAGCATTGTTCTAAATATAAAATAAAATATAGCTCCTACCTCTAGCTTTATTGTACATTTTACCCTTGCCGATGCATCTAAAAAAGTGTGTTCCCATCCCATGCTTTTGTGCAGGGCTAACGAAGACATCGTGGTGGACGAGTTTGTTATCCCGAAAGGTACCGTCGTCCTTTTCAACTTCTGGGCAGCTCACTACGACACCGAGATTTGGACGGAGCCGAAGCGCTTCAACCCGGACAGATTTCTCGACAAAGACGGCACATTCCTTCCAGAAAAGCTCGAGAATCTAGTACCTTTTTCAGTCGGTGAGTTGAGGTATTTTTTTTTATATTGCGATTACCTGTCTGAAACCACACGGAAACGCTTGTTTTTATATCACTGAAAAGATATCTTTAAGGACGCACTTTAACTGTGCTGTAGAACCTGAATTTGTGTTCGCTGAGTGGTTAAAGGACTACACAGACGTGAACTCGGTGGCGTCTTTTGTTCTTTCAAGTGATGCTTCAGACACTAGAACACACGCACCGCTGAGTGAGATGTAGTAGTCTTTTAGGTCACGTGAGCTACGAGAAAAAACGCCAAAAACAAGTGATACATATTTGCATATAATTACGGCACTTAAACGAGCTTGCTGCAAGAGCTGGAATGAGAAACATTGATGTATCTGTAGCTATACTTCCGCTTTTTTCTCGCCTCACGAGACCTGAACTCCACAGGTGATCAAAGCCATCATTCGGCTGATGAAACCGAAACCGCGTCAGGAAGAAACTGTCATAAAGTATGTAAAAATCATCGGGGAATATTACGGGGTGATCTATGCATATTCTTGCCTTACGCATCCTTTGAAATAAAAGAAAAGAAGTAAGAAAAATTTGCTTTCTAAAGAGCTCATTGACGAAGTGTGCGCTTGAGACCGCAGACCGAAATGCGGTGTGGACACCAAAAATTAAGAAAAGGCTACCCAGATCAGCAACTGCTAGGAGGAGCCTAAAAATCCATATTGCCTGTAAAGAATTCTGTGAAGGTCAGCAGAAAAGACTGTAAACGATCACTCGCTCTTCTACTACACGTATACGGTATATACCAAATAATAAGGTTATTGAAAAAAGCAATCTATTGCCGTTTTTATTCCATACCACCACAACGAACATACTAGAACTGAACGACGCCAGCAGAGCAAAAAGCGGGAGCAAGTGGTGCCGCCTACAAGCCTCTATTTTGGTTCTGGATGGCGTACGTAGGAAAGGCTGGCTGATGCGTGTATGAAAGCGGTGATCAGTTGACAAAGAAACAAACTCAAAGTATTTAGAGGGCACTCACCTTATGGGACAAGGGTTGGGGCAAAATGATTGAAATCAGTGGCTGAGGCGGAGAATCTGTCGTCAGGACACAATAAGGCTAACGAAGCCGGAACATAAACGGCCCTGCCACCCTAGTCACCATCTGAAAACAAGAAAAATATAATATGCACGTTCTTTTCCTTCCTAAGTGGCTCACCAGTATATGATCCGTCGAGCATAAAAGGGTCGAGACATGGTTGTTCTACTTGTTGCAGTTTTGTACTTGAGTGAATTATACAGGACCCCACGATTCTATGTGCAAAATTTGAGTGCCCTGGACGCACTCTATATTTCAAAAAAACGCGATCGAAAATGAGGCGGGAAAAGTCCTTCTACCCGCAGCGACCGCCATAATGAGTGCTAGCGTTGCTTGAAAAGGGAATACGCGGAGCAGCATCGGTTGCTGTAGTTGGTGCATTGCACGCAGAGAGGTTTCTTGTGCCCTGTACTTTCGTGGACGATGGAAGTAGCAGTCATCCGTCATATTTGAGTGACTAGTGCCGCAAAAGCGATAACAGTAACGTACGTTTTCTTCAGTATAGTTAGGATCCTGCCACACTGAGCAGATGCGACTCCAATTAACCTTACGGGGCTTGTCCTTATGAAGACGCCGTCGCTGACACACCGGTCTGTCGCATTCAATCGACAAAGGCGCTAGCAGGACCAACGATCGCCTATCGTAGTGTAAAGAGTGAGCTTAGTGGAAAATTTCATGCTAGCAGAATGACATATGTAACATCTGTGGACTAGCGAAGATGCGCTTTCATTCGGTTCCAAAGCGTAGAACTGACCGGCGAGGCAAGCGAGGTGATATAAACACAGCACGATGGTTCCGCTCGTCGCTTACCGCCGTCGCTTGAGCTTGTGCGGCCAAGAGAAAGCTTCACGCCCGGAAAGGCGACGTCGTGTAGAGGAGCCCTCGCGTTTAAGTCATCCGTATAAAAAAATACAAAACTCGTGGCTGTATTTCGTACTTTCTCACTTCAACACTAACCAGCGTGCAGTTTTGATAAAATCTTGTATAGATTTGCTCATCTTCCGAAAAGAAAACACAAAAAATGCATTTTTTTTATAAGCAAAAAAAATTTGCCGTCGCCCACCGTTTACGGCGTGCATGGAAACGCCTCAACACTAGGTACAGTGCTCAGCACTTGACGCGGGGCGGTTATGCCCTTCTGACGTCAGCGATGAGAGGTTGCCAGACCAGGGAGCTGTTCGCAGATGAAACGAAAATAATTTGTTTTAAAAATGTCCACTGCACCGAATGAACTGAAACTTCGAGGAATAATAATCCGACGTGAAGGCAATAAGCACTGTATACAAGTTACTCGGCTTCCAGGGCCCCTGTAACGTTTCGAAGCGCACAAGGGGCTCTGAGCGACTCTGTAGGGAAGGGCTTTGGAATAATTTCAGCCGGCTGGGTTGTTTAACTTGCCCTAAGATCGCGCAGCATACTCGCATTTTAAGCATAATATACTTTTAGCTCCCGTTGTCGGCATGGCGCGATTGACCTTAATGGCAGAACTAAGAGGGAACACGGAGGCGAACGGAAGGGAGAACACGGACGAAGCGAAGGAAGGATACGAAGGCGAACCTAAACAAACTTGGGGGACCTTTTTGTCTTGCCCCTGACACCTGCGTGCTACGCTGCCGCCGGAGCAGCGCATGCGTTGACAATAGTGTCTTCCTAGTCTCGTGGTGGGCGAATTCAGCGGGCGGCGCCAGGGGCCCTATACTTTCTCCTGTAAACCGAGGGGTGCACGCGCAGTCCTTGCGAAGTGTGTGTCTGTGTGTGCGGGCTGTTGCATGAAGAAGCTAGCAATAGAGTAAATTGCCGGGCTAATTGGTTGACAATACACAGATGGTGGAACCAGCGAAACTGACGCAGGACAAGACAAAAAAAAACACACACACAACACCGCTCCGCTGGACTTACATCTCTGAGCTGTAAGTCCAGCAGTGTTGTGTGTGTGCCTCTTCGTCGTGTCCGGCGTCAGTCTCGCTGGTTCCACTATCTGGAAGAAGGCAGCAGGGCGCCAGTTTTTCCAGTCCTTAGCGGTTTGCTCCGCTCTCCGCCCTAAAGGTCTGGGGCGGGAGTATAGAGGGGATAAAAAAGTTAGATATGAAGTTCATAGGAAAGAAGAAAAGATGCGGTGGGTTGAGAAGAGGGAGGGGGAAGGGGAGAGAGCGATTAAATGTGAGTCATGAGGCCAGTGTCTTCGATAAGGTGAGGAGGCCGCGAAAGGCAGCAATATTGAGAGATTTTGCAGAGAGGAGGTGTTTTAAAGTGCCGAATAGCAATCCAAGATTACGGTATTTTTTATTTATTAGTACCTCGAAAGGCCCACTAGGGAAATTACATGAGGGGTGGGCTAACATAGAATTTAATTAGGTCAGTGAGGAATGATTTGAAGGATTCCAGGCCAGGACGGATGAAAGATTCAGTGGGCAGGTTGTTCCAGTCTCTAGCGGTCTGTCTGGCTGGCACAAGAATGATTTCTGATGCGCCGAAGCGGATGCTCGAGGTGTATGAACAGCTTTCGGATGACTTATGCGAAGTGATAGGCGGTGTGCAGGGGTGATAACAGATTGATCGAAGAGGAAGGATAAAACATGTGGAAAAGGCAGAGTCTTGTTATTTTCCGACAGGATTCAAGGCTGGGTAGGTTAGCTTTCGTTTTGAATGCTGTTAGGCTCGTATGATTTGAATAATCCTAATATACGAGTCTTATCGCACGGCTCTGGACAGACTCAACGGTTTTGGGTAGGTTAATTTGTTGGGGGTCTCAGATTGAGAATGAATATTCAAGTTTTGGACAGACAAGAGTTAAATAGGCGGACAGTTTTACGGAATAAGGTGCTAAACACAAGTTACGTTTTAGATAACCAAGAACACGGTTAGCTTCGTTGGTTATGTTCATTATGTGGGTTCTCCAAGAGAAATCCTGTGTTATACTGATTACTAAACATTTATTTGAAGATGCGTGGGATATCGAGGAACCGCGAAATGTGTAGTTAGGAGCAGGATACGATTGACGACGATGAAATGATATTAGAGTAGTTTTATTAACGTTTAAGGATATTAGCCAATTTGCGCACCACTCTTCCAAAAGTTTTATGTCGCATTGCAGATGGTAGGTATGTCTGTTATTAGTGATGCTCCGGTAAATGACGCAGCTGTCGGCGAACAAACGAACGGTTGGAGACAGACTACTTGGGACGTCGTCAATGTAAACTAAGAATGACAGAGGCCCTAAAACCTTGCCTTGTGGCACGCCTGAAGTAACAGGAGAGATGAAAGTTTTTGGCGGTAAATTCAGCGCGGAGGGACGGAGACAGAAAGGGGACAACACAAGCGCTGTCTCGCAACTAAGTTTTATTAAGATGGAGCGCAAATATATACATACAGAAAAACGGCATAGGTGCGATAGGCACGTAGTACAAAGATGGCGCAAAGGGCACACATCCCCTCTAAAGTTCAAAAACCAAATACGCTGCGCCACAGATCAAAAAGGTGACACGTCACGAGGCATCTAAAAATCCTATCTCTCTGAACGACGAGCTCCAGTTTCTCGACCTACGGCTCAGATTCAAGGAGGGGCATGTGCGTTGGGTGAACAAACCTAGGTCCAAGAAGCAGATATTGAACTTTTCTTCAAGGCACTCCAAGTTGGTTAAGATTAGTATCGCTCTCTCGTGTTTACGCTTCGCACTTGACAAGTCCTGTATGCATAGCATCCCAGAAGGTGTGTTCTTTCAAGCACAAAGGCTTGCAGCCGCAGGGTTTCCAGACTCGGTTATTTAAAGAGCGTGTGAGAAGCTGCTTCCCACGGTAAAGGCTGGTCGTTCCGGGAACACTAAGAAGGGTGAGGAGAGAGAACAAAGGAAAAAGAAAAAAACCGTTGCTATTCCGTATGTCCATCGCATGTCGCACAACCTTAGAAAGGTTGGGAGGAGGATTGGAGTGGACGTCATGTGCACAGCAGCGTTTAAAGTGCTACGCCTTTGTGCCATGACAAAAAGTAGCGCAGAAAAGCGGCGTAACGTCAGCCCGTTCGTGTGCACAGTACGTCAACGCTCCCAATTTTTGGGTTGTGTTTGCGGCGTTGTGTATGAGATACCGCTTTCATGCAAAAAAAGTGTATATTGGACAAACTGGGCGATGCCTGAACGTTCGGCTCATGGAACATGATAACCTTTATTCAGACGCTTTTCGCTCAAGCATCGCTCAACACCGTGCAGAGTGCACCAAGAAAAATAAAAATGTATGCAAAGCTGTTGTCAAAGAAACCACCGTGTTGTACCGGCATCGCGACCAGCGCACTCGAGAGATTATGGAAGCGTATTTTATCGAAAAGAAAAAAAGATGTCTGTGTTAGCACTCCCTCGGTCACGTTATTTGAAAGAGAGAAGGATTTTTAGATGCCTCGTGACCTGTCACCTTTTTGACCTGTTGTGCAGTGTATTTGGGTTTTGAACTTTGGAGGGGATGTGTGCCCTTTACGCCATCTTTGTACTACGTGCCTATGGCACCTACGCCGTTTTTCTGTATGTATATATTTGCGTTCCTTAATAAAACTTAGTGGCGAGACAGCGCTTGTGTTGTCACCTTTCAGTGTCCTTCGTTCCTCCGCGCTGAATTTACCGCCAAAATGAACTACATCCAACTCGCCCAACTCACCATTCTTCTGCAAGAGATGGGAGATGCATGATTGTTAGCCATACGAACTGTTGGCGGCTAGTGAAAAAATTCCGGAGCCAATCATAACCTAGCGGGTCCAGGTTTAGGCGTGAAAGTTAAATTAAGAGGCGTTGATGGGAAACTTTGTCGAAGGCTTTTTCAGACTAAGAAAAGAGCGTCCACGGGTGTGTTAGTGTCCACACTAGAACTGATGTCGTGAGTAAAGAGAGCGAGTTGGGTAGAACAGGATAGGTTTTTCCGGAATCCGTGCTGAGAAGGGTGAAATAAGTTGACAGCCTGCAAGAAGGTCATGATGCGTTAGTAAAATACGTGCTCCATTAAGTTAGAGGGAAAGCTAGTGAGGGACATGGGGTGATGGTTCTTACTAGACGATGGAGGGCCTTTCTTGTGCACTGGGATGATTTTCCTCGCTTTCCAGTCGTGAGGTACAATACCGGACACAATTGATTGCTAGAAGATATGACAGCAAAGAACGGGTACAACGTGTTTAGTACTCTTGAGAACTTTTGCGTTAAGTTCATTGATACCAGCTGATGAAGTTATTTTCATGGAATCGATTAAGGCGATTATTCTGTTAGGATCAAAACGTATGTCCGGCATACGAGGATAATGAAAATAAGGGTAGCCAGGCATGTCGACTACCGGTTCGTGGGTGAAATTGGATGAAAATGTATACTTTAATGCTTCGGCCGCGTCGATGTGTGGGACTAGGTGAACCGTGTTAGTCGCACAGCAATAATGGCGGGGTTGCTTTGGGGTTTATGGCCTTCCAAAATTGTCTGGGGTTGTTGTGAAGCATATCAGCTGAGGCGGATGAGAAGATCTTTTGGCCTGTGTTTAGAGTGCGAAAGGAAGTTCTTTTCGGCAGCCTGATTCTTTTCCCATGCGTGCGCGTTATTAGAATTGTTTGCAGATTGGAAGAACCTTTTCGATAATCAGCGTTTTTAACGTTTGATTGAATCATGAGATGATTACCGTGTGGTGACCGTTTCAGTGGGGATGTGGGTGAGAATGAGCTCGCGCATTTTATCAGTGAACAGAGACCAGTTCGTTTCGGTAGAGCGATTTGGAAAGCATGAAAGGAAAGAGCTACAGAATTCCATGAGGTTGCTATTCATGGTATCGTGGTCACTCTTTGTCGTAGAGGGTTAATGTTTTCGTTCAATTTTCAGGGCGTAATAAGGCACTGTGGTAGGTGCCGTAGATTACCGAGTGATCACTCAAGTCTGATAGGTGCGTAAGCGGTGAAATGCTGTCAGGATGAGTAGCGAGCACAAGATCGAGAGCGATAGAAGAATAATTATCCTGCCATGTCGGGTTCATGACGAGCTGAGGTAGACCAAATGTGAGGCACGAGTTCAAAAATCGCTCTCGATAGTATCCTTTCGCAGCGTTGTTGCAAGGTTATTCCACGATATGAGAGATAAATTAAAATCGCCAAATATAAGCAAAGGTGTGCGCGGGGTATGAGGTGGTTATGGACTGGAGCGCATCGTGAAAGTGCATGACAAACGAGGCATCAGCGTCAAGAGGCCTGTAACAGGAGCAGATGAAAACGGGCGGGTTAAATGCTTTGGAGCCAATGAATGTGATCTCCAAACATGAATTGACGTTTATGGGGTAACAGAGGGTGGCATGTTCCCGCATGTTCCCGCGATCGTGGCGGAATATATAATAATTAAGGAAAGCGGCGGATAATTCAGTTATAAACGGAAGGCTACCGCCAAGTTTCCGTTTTACCACTATTTTACTTTCGATGGTGTCAATAAGGCTGCGCAATGAACCTGATTTTGGTAACATGCTTCGGACGTTTGCGTAAATGAAAGGTACATACTTAGCATGGGATTTGGAGTGCGATGCGGCCTCTAGCTACGGCTGATGTGGAGCAACAGACTGACAGGGAACAACAGTCTGGGAATAGTGGTCAAAAATGTATGCGGTATTACCTGCAATAAGTTTGTTATATCTTAATTTGTGTATCAGATCGCAGTGACGCCACAAGACAGCATGAAGGCCAGAACAAGAAGAACGCACGTTTATTGCTGGGCATCGAACTTATAGCTTTCGCGATAGCACGGCTTACGAACTGCGCATGTCACGCACACAGTCATCTTTTTATCACGCAAGCCCGATACATGCTTCTACGGTTAGAACAAGATAATTGTTCAAGTTTATGTTAATTGATTGAAGGCAGCATCATAACGAAGACGTTGGGGAGGCTTCACGATCCGAGTCGACCTCCTCACAGTAATGGCAGTTGCTGGTTGCTCTGGGAAGGTAACTGAAGCCGAAGGCGTGGCACCATGGGCTGGAAGTTACGGACAGAGCCCCCGGGGGCTCCTGCGGTGTTGCCCTTGCAGTGCTAGAAGGCTGCGGTGTTGCACTCCCCGGGTTGTTAGTCGCATTTGGCTAAGCCGAAGCTGCGCAGTCGTCGTCAGTGTCATCGCCACTTGATCCTTTATACTGCTCGCCGAAATGAAGCAGGTGTCTCCTGTTGCGTAGAAGAACATGATGACTTTCGATTACGACGTGGTAGGACCTCGGGGCAGCATTTCCAATCACCTTAATTTTTTGTGACCAAGTTTTGTCTCACAGCCTGACGACGTCACCTTTATCTAGTGGAGGCAACAGCTGTCCTTTGAGCGCCTGGCGGTGTTTTTTGACTTGAGTAGTCTTGATACCGCCAAAATCAGGGAGGTTAGATCGGAGGCGCGTGTCCCGAAGAAGTTCGCCAGGGGATTGACCATCGGCCAGTGGCGTTGATGTGGTAGGGCAGAAGGCCTAACCAGAAGTCCTGTCGTGCACCTTGCGTGTTTTTCAATCTCCGCTTGACAACTTGCACACCTTTTTCTGCGAGACCGTTAGACTGTAGGTAGTTCGGACTAGACGTGACGTGTGCGAAGTTGTATTGTTTAGCGAAGGATGCGAACTCTTGGCTTGAAGACTGGGGTCCATTGTCAGTGCACAGTTCGACAGGAATGCCGTACCGAGCATACATAGCGCTGAGCGCAGCAACAACACTTCTTGCCCTTGTGTCGGGAAGCTTCTCGACGTCTGGGAAGGTAGAAAGAACGTCATATAAGATCACGTAAGAATGTCCTCCAAAACAAAAGATGTCCGCTCCGACTCTGTACCAGGCACACTGTGGCGCCGGGCGCATTAACAAGGGTTCTTTGACTTGCTGGTACGCGAACTTTCGGCATGTAGAACAGTTTTGAATTGAATGAGTATTGCGATGTTGTTGTTGAGACCTGTCCAAAAATTGAGCAGTCTTGCTCTTTCTTTGCATTTGTTTCAACCAAGGTCGCCGGCATGTATCCTTGTCATGATATCCATTCGCATGCTTTTCTGTATGACAGCTTTCGTACCCTTGAACAGAATTCTACCGATTACGGAGAGTTCAGATGAACAGGTTTTCAGTTCACCTTGAATTTGTTTCCCTGCTGATAGATTGCCGACGACAGTCTGCAAGTAGCAGTCACGAGCAGTTTCCTTCGCCAGTTTCTGCTGCGCCGTTCCGTGACCAGGCAGTTTAGGAGCTGTAGTGCGTGAACTTCGACGTTTTCCGTGGCTCCAGCATTATCGACGTTTCCGGCAGTAGTCGCTCGTGACAGAATGTCCGCCAAGACCAAGTGCTTCCCTGGAACGTACTGCAGAACTGCAGAATTTCTCTGAAAGATGACGCTAGGTGGCGATCATTCCGCTAGGCGGCGTGCGTGCACGAGTAGCCCAGCATGGCGGAAATCCACCTCGTTTCAAAGGGTATTACATTCCGTTTCATCAGACGAGCGGCGCGTTCTTCTTCACTTTCTTCGTCTTACTAGTAAATGAAACAGCTAACGCTCGTTATTCAACGTCTTCCAGACGGTGGCGGCCTTTCTTCTTTTTTGTTCCTTTGGTAGCGTCCAAGCCTGTGTCCGTAAGTTGGATGGTGATATCAAGGTTTTCAGTGCAGAATTTAACTACGTGTTTTTCAGATTCGTCTCATGTTTCCTGTACTGCATCTTTCATGCTGAAGAAAAGAAGATTAGAGTTACGGGCTTTGCCCTCAGCAACGTCCATCCTGGCCGCCATGATAGTGATTAGTTTAGTGTTGTCTTCAGCAAGCGCCTTCGTGCATGTGTCGTGACACAGAATCTTTGTGGTGAGAAGGAGGGGAAAGTGCGGAGTGCCTGTTCAAGGGTCTCATAGTCACCACATCGCGTGCATAGAGGTGAGGGGACTCTGTAGGCGGTGCTTACTTCCAGCAGTCCAGCATGCCCCAACTCATAATTATAAGAGGGAAGACTTTTGCCCGTGGGAAAGCTTGCTGCGAGGGGGCCTGGGAGGATTGCGAGTGGAGAAACAGCTGTCAGCATGTAGAGAAAAGATACTGTGGTAAATAATGAAGCGAAAGTTATCAAATCTTGTAAGTGATGAGGCGTAGGGTGAGTTTTAGCGGCCATATTCGCGGATGCATCTTCTTCCTTGCTGCCTCACACGCCAGTGTGAGAGGTTGCCCAATGAAGTTGGGTATGGCATCAGGTTTCTTGGAGGCCATAATGCTTAAGGCTAAGGGAGTTAATGCCTTGTGTAGCGCATTTGGTGTTCCTAACAAGTTGAAGAGCTGGTCTTCAGTCACAGATGCTGCAGACTGGGTATGAAGGGATGGGCTCATAAAGGAGGTCATCGGCAAGGTGAAGGCCGGCAATCTCAGCAAGCGTGGAGGAGCAGAGAAGGGTGCGCGGCATTGTTTCGTGATGTCAAGGGAGGGTATGATGCAGGTTGCAGCAGCTGAACCCGCTTTTGGGAGAACTGATTCATCGGTGAAGATAAGGAGGTGGCCTGTGAGTTGTTTTTCTTTAAGGTAATGGGTGGAGAATTTAAGTGCGCACTGCGGCGAGGTTCGTTTGGAGGCGCCTTGGATGGTGGTGGAGATGCTTGGAGGTATGATGTCCAGAGGCGGAGAGATTGGTTGGAAGGTGGGTGAGTCGGCAAGAATACTTTGGTGTAGATGAGCAGTGGAGCCCATAAGGGTAGAGGGGCAGTCCCGAAGTTTAGAAACGAGTGGTGGCCATCGGGAGCTTTTAGGAGCCGGCAAACAAGAAGTAGGGCGAATTTGAGGAAGTTAAGAGAGAGCGGACAAGTTTTTGCCTCAGCTAGTGTGGACCTAACAGGGGAGGATCCTGGTGCTTGAAAACGACTTCAAGCCATTACCACGGGCTTAAAGTAGTCTGACAGTCTTCGCGATCCTCGCAGTCAGCCCAAGGCAAAACTTAATTTCAGGTTGTGAAGTGAGGCGACGGTCGATGAACAACCCCAGATAGCTAACTTGGCGTTGCCATAGAATGGGGTGCCTTGGAGGTTTACTAAGGCAGGAGTCCGTCGTGCTGCGGTTCTTAGGTGATGTAGTAGGGCTTTGGTCTTTAATTCTAAGGCATAAATTGCCGTGCATGTAGGTTCGGTGATTATTCCATGAAGGATACATTTTAGAGAGAATCAAAGGGATGTCAGTCTCTGTGTTGGTCCAGTGATCGAGAGGGCGACATCGTGAGCATAAATATGCAGTCATAGCAGCTAGGCTAGCCATGCAAAGGTTAAAAACGGCCTGGGAAAGAAACCTTGTGGGCCTCCTGTAGTTAGGGGTCTGGGGCTTCTGACAGTGCTGCCAATGCGCACTTGAAGGTTGCGGTCTTTAAGGAAGAACGTAATGAAGATGCGAAGGATTCCAGTGATACGATGTAATCAAGTTTACGATGGATGGTGGAGTGTTGTATGCGATCAAAAGCGCTTTGGACGCCAGGAAAGAGAAGTATTGCAGTTCTGTCGTTGTTGCGTGCTTCTTCCAAGGTACTGGTAACGCAGGCAATGGAGGCAGTGGTTCAGCTGTGCCTAAGAAAGCCAGACTGTTCTTGACGAAAGAATCCGATGACGGTGGTGATTCATACTTGGCGTTTGAGGGCTATGCAATCCATTATCTTGCATGTGGCTGAGATATGGGAGACGGGCCGATAAGGTGCGATTGCTGAGGGAGCGTTCTTGGTCTCAATGATACCGACTACAATATTTATGCGCCACGTGTCAGGAAGGACGCCAGTTGGCCAGATGCGGTTAAAGCTCTCGAGTAAACAGTACTTCTGTCGAGCGTCAATGTTTTTGAGCATTTGAAAGGTTATTCCATTGTCCTCAGGAGCGCTTCTGCCGCTGTGATGAGATAAGGCTTGACTAAATTAATTGAGGGGGATGCGGCTTCACAAAGAGAATTGACTCATGTTGCGATAATGGGAAGCAGGGTGAAAGCCATGATAGCTGAGGGGTGGAGAGAGAAGCTGATAATGGTGAGATTGTGGGCGGGTTGGAACAGAGATTTGTTAAAAAAACTAGGTACCCTAATAGGCAATGCCTTATAGCCTAAAATATACCAGAAACTTGCAAGAACATAATCATCAACTTAATCCAAAAGAAAGGAGATTTCAAGGACTTGAGAAATTATACCAATCAGCTTATTGTCCGTAGTATATAAGATGTTTACTAATACCCCTGCCACACGGAAAATTTAATGCCATTACCATCAAATGACATTCCCAACCTATGCCAGTAATCTGCTGCTACACGGGAACATTTAATGTCATTCCCATCGAATGACATTCGCCATCGAATGAGTTTGGGGAACTCATTGGCATTCGATCTCGAACCGAATGTGTATTCTGGACACCAGATACGCAACAGAAACAAGCGACGCAAAAAAATTGCATGCGCACTGCCAAAGTTAGAAATTGTATTTATTTAGTTCTGCTAAAGAAATATTAATTTTGGTGCGAACCTCTTGACACTAGCAGCTGTCGTGGATAGCTGTTACTCTCGGTCCCAGCAGGAGCCAACGGCAGCGGCCGACTGTGAAGCAGGGCCTTTCTCGCGACCGTCGATCATTTTGGGTTGCGTGTTTCTTGCTTGTTGGCGTTCCATGTTCGTTTAGCTCGCAGGTACTTAAAGATGTAACTGAGCACTTCACCTTTTCGAAGTCATTTCCACGCTCCGCGCGCCTCCGCGTGCCGCCGCGTCAGCCATTTTGTTTGTTTACATTTATCGGATTTGTGGTTGACTTTGTACTAGGCGTGGCTTTTTATGCTTAAGTGCTGGAGAATAATATTTTAAGCTTATATTATTGTACAGAAATATTCTCATCTGCTTTAGAAACACCACATAACAATTTCAAACATCTTTTCTGCGCGATGATGTCTTTCAATTTTACTATTTTTTTTCACTGATCGTTATTGCCATCATTTTCGAATGACATTATATTTTACTGTGAAGCACCGAAGGAGACCAAATGACATTCAATGCATCGAATGGCATTTGGTTAGAATGACATTAAATTTTCCGTGTGGTAGGGGTATAAGGTAATCCCTAATAGAGTCAGGACAACCTTAGACTTCAATCAACCAAATGATCACGCAGGCTTCCGCAAGAACAGTCGACAAAAGACCATATTCACATTGGTATTCAGGTGATAGAGAAATGTGCAAGATGTAACCAACTTCTTCATAGATTAGGAGAAATAATTTGACTCGTTCGAAACCTCAGCTGTCATAGCGGAATAAGGGAGTAGAAGAACCTTATGCAAAAATACTGCAAGATATCTGTACCGGTTGCACAGCCACCGTATCCCGCCATAAAGTCAGCTATAGAATTCCATTAAGGAAGAGTCTCGGGCATGGAGACACGATCTCGATAATGCTATTTACTGCCTGTTTACAGGAGGTATTCAGAAGCCTGGACTGGAAACAGTTGGGGTTAAGAGATAACGGAGATTACGTTGATAATCTGCGAATAGCTGATGACATTGCCTTGCTAAGTCAGTCAGGAGATGAACTCAAAAGCATGATCAATGAGTTAGATAGGCAGAGCCGTCGAAAAATCATCATCATCATCAGCATCATCACCAGAATGACTACGCCCACTGCAGGACAAAGGGTTCTCCCATGTCTCTCCCATTAACCCTGTCTTTGCCAGCTGCGACCACCGTATGGCCGAAAACTTGTTAATCTCATCCGCCCACCGAACTTTCTGCCGCCTCCTGCTACGCTAGCCTTCTCTTGGAATCCACTCTGTTATCCTGCATTAGCCTTCAAGAGAAAGGTATATAATGGCTGTATCTTACTGGTACTCACCTAAAGGGCAGAAACATGGAGGATAACGAAAAGGGTTCAACTTCAACACAACTCAGCTAGCCATGCAAAGGAAAATGATAAGTGGTAACGTTAAGTGACAGGAAGAGGGCAGAGTGGATCAAGGAACAAATGCGGGTTAATAACAACCTATCCGAAATCAAGAGGAAGAAATGGGCTTGTTCAGGGCATGTAATGCAAAGGCAAGATTACCGATGGTCTCTAAGGGAAACGGAGTGGATTCCAAAAGAAGGAAACTGTAGCAGGGGACGGCAGAAAGTTACTTGGGGCGGATGACGTTAAGAAGTTTGTGGTGATGGAGTGGCTGCAGCTGGCACAGGGCAGGTTAATTGGAGAGACATGGTAAAGGCGTTTGCCTTGCAGTGGCCTCGTTCAGGATAACGATGATGATGAGGAAAATGTGGGAGGGAAGCAGTTAGCAAAGAGCTCCACTAGAGTGTATCAAGTCCGAGAGTGATAGCAATTGCCAATGCTGGATGGGATAGGCGCATGAGATGAAGTAGAGCATTTAAGAGGCACCAAGCATGTGAGGAGTTCTTGGAGTTTTCTAGGCTGTGGGCGGTGCTCCCCCAGCTTTCATTACATCGGCGGCTGGCGTGTCGGCGACATTTGGCATCCCTCCAGTTGTATCCTGTCTAGTGCTCTGGGCGGTAAATGCGTGTAGCGCGGCGTTCAGCGCGGCGACGGCAAGCGCGAAGGTTTAGGAGGGGAGATCAGGGACAGGTTAGGTTAGTCTTGCCGTGCAAAGGGTTCTGGATTTTCCAGCGCACTGGAAAATAGTTGAAACAAAGTTTTGTTGCATTGGGACTTCTTTGGTTGCTGTGCGGCAGTCTGACCTATTGGTAATTCTGTAGGTTTTCTTTGGTTGTCTACGGCCACACTCAGGGACGAGTAAAATGAGAAAGGGATCGGAGCCTCAAGCGTCAGATGAGGTGCTCCAGCTTTAGCGCATCGTTCAGAGGCAAGGGGCAGATCTACCAGGTGGGAAAAATGTTTGGCCGGAGAAAGATAGGAGCGCCAGTGTTCAGGAGATTAAGGTCAGGGAGGTTATGGCTTCAAACTGAAGGCGGCCTCGGCGACTTGAGTAGCGGCTGCCCCCATCACTGTGGTGGGCATTAAAATTTCCACAGAGTACAGTGCCTCTTCCGAAATTGTGGCCGAGTTGGCCTAGGGAACAGGAGTCCCAAGGATTGGCTGGTCGGACATGCTTGTTTGCTACAGTGGTGTCAAAGCAACCCATGCTGACGGTACTGGCGTAGCATTCGAGTGGCGCGTTGTTCATTGGGGCTAGGAGAACAACAGTGCGTGGGATGTATTTTATATATATAAAAGTTCCAGGCTTTCTTTTGCAGTGATACAGTTCATGACATGATGAGTCAACGTAGGAGCTTAGGGTGAAATCGGTTCAGCTGTAGTATCCAGCGTAACCAGGGAGGCATAGTGATGCAGCTTCTGTGTATGGAACCGAGAGCGCCGCGCGTGTTGGTAAATCCGCGCTCCCGCGGGGTAGCGCGGAGCTACGTTGTCATCGTTCGGCGCGTAGCATAATGAGTTGTAAACAGTAAGGTCATTCCAGTGTGCCGCTTGAGGAACTCTGCGCACGAGTAGCTGTGTCTCGCCGGTCGAGACGTTGGCTTGCAACGATAACTTTCAGGAATGGGCTACGCCGGTACTGCAAACCATTTCAATGAGTACGTCTATTCTTTACAGAGATGGAGGGCATTTTAATATTTATCCACTTTTAAAAGAGTGCCGCTGGGGCTGGTATTTAATTCAGTGACTTTGCCACAGAAGCCAAGCGACGTAGCCACTAAGCCACGGCGGTGCGTCAAAGGATTATCGCCGGCAATAGCATTCCTGCTTACAACCCTGGGCACGCCCTTTTGAAACGTGACGAGAGGTTCCCACGGAAGACCCTTATTTGTAATTCAGCGCTTTTTTGCCACATAATGATATTTCCATCGAGGTGATTCAGAGGTGCAGCCAAATATGGCTCTAACTGACAGGGTATGAAGACGAGATTTTTTTACTGTATGGCATGCTGCGAAGTCGACGGCGATTGCTCTTTACCGATGAAAGTCATTTATAAATGATACTGGTGCAAACAGATCGTCGAGCTCCTTGCTGTTGGTGCTTTCATGGGACAGGGAGTGCCACAACGAATAATGCTTCTGCTTCCCTCCTGAAGAAGCGCACGAGGGTTCGTTTTTCAGGGCGCTGATCACTTACGATGCCATCCCACGCTTTCGGCTGTTGGATGGAGGCTGGATAATGTAGCCCACAAAAAATGAGACATGAGGTTTTGCCTGCATTCTTGCCGTGCAATCTGCAAACTGAACAAGCCCTGAAGGAGCGCACATTCTTTTTGATTTTTTTCCCTCCGTTTTATTTAGAAACTCATGTTCATTCTCTTGACATTTTCAACACCGCAGGAAAGAGGTCGTGCCCAGGGGAGGTCTTCGCATCGATGGAGATCTTTCTTCTGGTGACATTCCTGCTGCAAAAGTACAGCGTGGTCCTTGATCAGCCACTGCAATTCGACCTGGATGACCCTGGCATCAGCCTGAACACATTAGGCTCTGTTAAACTGCGCTTTATACCCCGACGATCTGTTAACGCTTGACGTTGCGTGTCTCTCTTGTCCCACAGGTGATTATGTGAGTGCGTGCAGGTGTCATGCAATGTCTTCGGTCTATTTCGAGGGATATTCAAAGCAAGGAGAAGAGGGCAGCATCACCTGAATATTGTCAGTCGCAAGGGAAACGAAGAAAAGGAAGGGCTGCTACCGTAACTCGTCCACATTAGGGTTTCGCAAAGGAGTTTCTAGTTTCAGTGGTGGAGGAACAAAAATAACAGCATACTGTGTTATTCTCATTTTATTCTCCTCTCTCTAGTATTCATGTACTTTTGCCTCTTTACCCCCTGAATTCCTAACATATCCTCGTCCGAAGGGCGTTATGGGTGTTTGGTATTTATCTATCTGAATAAAACAAGGCCAGAAACTCTCTGTCTCACATATTCACGAATCAAGAATTCTAAGACGTGTGCGGCACACACGCCACAACGCTTGCTAGCAAACTCCAACAATGTCCACGGTTTGGCAGCGGGCTGATATTTGTGTTTATTATGTGCTATGGTTAATGCAGTGCCGTAATACGCATATTTCATTCTTAGTTGGCTAATAAATTTTCAGCTGAGAAGGCAGTCTCGACACGAGAGGATTTATTTGAAACACTTCAGGCTGCGACCCTTGCCACGATTTAGTAAGGTCCCAGCCCAGATGGCAGTACCGCCCGTCTCGGATGTCGACTGATGATTAGGGTTAAGCGAGTAGTTTATTCAGTTATGAAATGAGCTTCCTGTCTTACGCAACCAAAGATTAGTTTTTGCAGATTATAGAACAGAGAAAGTTTGAAAGAATATCTAAAATGAACAGTGAGCACATTATTCAACAAATTATGGCAATCCGTGAAACTGTGTGTCAGTATTGAATTTCATTTATGCATTGCCGTTCCCTAAACAAGGAACGCCCGAAGTGTAATTAGGCAAATCTCCAGTACAAAGCACTACAATGTGGGCGGCGTTGACAAGCATGGCTATTGGGAAACGATTGGTCGGAGGACAACGCGTAGCGACATATTTAGGAACGAAGTAAATTTACGAGGCACGCTGTGCAAATGCCCGCCACGACAGCCAAGCAATGTAGCTCAGTCGGATAAACTTGGCTGCAAAATACTTGCTTGCAACATTTGGGTTGCATCTGCTTCATTGGTTAAAGACAATCAAGTTCTTTTCGGAGAAAAAACTTAATCAGGCTTATACTCGTAGCTGCTTCACAAGAAAACTCATCCACCTTTAGTGCTTGTACATGGCAGTTGTGAAACACCCCCTCGCGGAAACTTCAGTCATAGCCTGTCTGTGCAGGGATACGTTGAAGGAAAGCCCCGCCCTACTCGGACATGGGAAGAACTGGTGAAAAACGCCCAGAAAGCACTGGGCGGGGCTTCGACGTATCACAGGACGGAGAAGTGATGGTGGTAGCGCTATTTAATTGGACACGAGAACACGCACATGCTCCCGAACTTAACTGCATCACATGGCTGGCCTATACATGCCAGGTACACGAAAGACTTGGATAATTACGAGCGAAAATGAGGCGCTACTGGTTGTTCGAGTGTAAGCTTTGTTCGCAGTAAAAATCGACTCTGTGGCTTTTCCTGGCTGGTCTGGTATTTACCAGGCAGCAAAAGATACATTTATAGCCGTGATAAAAAGACAGTAATTTTCCCACCACTGGATTCAATATCGTGACGTCAAGGCCTAGAAGGACTCGGTGATGACTGTATGGGAGTGAACAGCGGTGCACCCTTGCCTTAGGAGTAGATGTTCGAAAACTGTCTTGATGCAACACGGTTTGCGAAGAAGGCCGGTGGTGGCGACAGCTGCATTACGTTATAAATATATTTTCTTCATTATGAAAATTGCTTTGAGCGCATGTGGGGTATTAAATATTAAAACACGGCAATATAGTTGATAAACGCCGTATACCATTTTGTTCTCTGAGGCCTTTTAATGTTATGTTGTATGAATAACCAGAGTTCCTGCTCTCTCTCTAGGTAGTCTTGTTTATTGTGTTAATATCTTGAGAAGGCAGGAACGAAAAGTGATAAATAGCCACAGTTGCAAATTTCCTGCAGATGTCATAGATGTCATGCAGATGGCAAGGTGTCATAAAACACCTTGTCACGAAGCCTACAGACCAAAGCAGCAGTGTGCCGGTGGACACAGATGGTGTACTGTATGGCCAATGAAAAACTCTGAACTGAGCAGTTCGAGCTGCTCTTTCATTCTCATAATATCGAGCTCGTCTGAAACTGAATATATTTGACCAGATTTCGTTACCTTTTATTGGTGGCTTGGAAACGATGACGGCTGCACGTAATATGCTGCCTGCTCACATTGATGATGTTACAGGTGACAGCAAATAGAATCCAAAGGAGCACTTGGTACAGATAAGTGCTCAGAATGGCCTCAAGAGCGAAAGCAAACAAAGGAAAAGACACTGCACTGCGCACAGTGCAGATTGACGGGCTTACTATTTTGTAATCTGCAGTCTTTAAATAGAATATGGCACTGAAAACAAACTCAAAACCCCTGTGTAAAATACTGCAAATTGTATTTATTCGCTGCCAGGGAACCGGGGCGTATGTCGAAGCACGTCTTCGCTGTCCAACATAGTACGCACACTCTTACTTTTGTAAGATGCTAGTTTTATGATAAGTGACGTTAGTATTGCTTTGCATTGCTTCTTTCTATTTTATTTTTATTAGCTTCTCTAACTGTCTTCATTCATAGTTTATATAATCTCAGATAACTGAATATTCACAAGGGTGTTGTTCCGGGCTAGTTGGTTTAACATTGCTTCAATGGGAACAGAGCAAACACAGGACGAAGAGAGGAACGTACAACTGACGTTTATTCGAAAGATGCACACACATGTTAAGTGGTCCCGAGGCAACCTGCCAGCTTTGCAACTGATGTTTATTGGAAAGATGCACACATATATTAAGTAGTCTTGAGGCATGCAGTCAGCTGACCATTCATCCTTCACCTGCATCTTGCTGTTTGCTTTCTCTCATGTCACCCTTCCCGCAGGCACCTTTCTTGTTAAAACTTTTATAGCTTTTTAAGATTTCATCGCTTTTATTCATATTTTTACATCGCCCATGACGTTGACTCAGTTGACAACTTGCCTCGAGACTACTTAATATGTCTGTGCTTCTTTCGAATGAACATCAGTTGCAAGTCAGCGCCTGTGTTGTACGTTCCTCTCTTCGTCCTTTGTTTACGCTGTTCCCTTTTAAGCACTGAATACTCCACGGCTCACTATCTAACAAGCTTGCTCTGAGATGATATTGCTCAATTTAATTACGTTTAGCTAAGGTTCAATTTCCCACTTACTACAGCCTCATCTTCAGCGTGTTTCTTGTCCCAGCATAGTGGAATAAAACTCACCAATCCTTCTTATAAACGTATTGTTGTGATTTCTCTGCAGAGTATTTTGCTTTTTGATGAACGTTATCGTCTTTATGTCAATGTTACAGCCTGCAATTTCAAAAAGTTGGGACATCTGCAAATGTGAATGGTGCTTTGGTTTCTTAAATCAGAAAGTTGCAGTAACCTGAACACATTTCGCCAGCACATATTAATCGGGCTCAGGATCGAGTAAGGGACAGACGCAAGATAAACGCTTGCCATGCAGAGGTTCAATGTATGTTTTTTCAGTTGATTGTGTTTTCCCACGGAACATTCTGCCTCCCAAGGAAATTTCAGTAGAACACGTTCTTGGGCAAGTTGGTTCATAGCTTGAGTAGATGAAGCGCAAGGAAATTTCCCAAGAAAATTTGGTTGGTTTTTGGTCACGGTTTCAAGGGTTTAACATACCGAATTGACTCAGACTGTGAGGGACGCCGTAGTAGAGGGCTCCAGAAAATTTTGAGCTCCTGGTGTTCGTTAACATGCATCGAGATCGCACAGTACACGGGCCTCAAGCATTTCGCCTGCATCGATATGCGACCGCCACGGACAAGATCGAAGTCGTATCTTTCGGGTTAATAGCCGAGAACCTTAACCACTGATTCACCGTGGCGACTCCAAAGGAATTTCTGCTGGTGACAGTTGGCATAACATGGCTGTCACCTAATACTCTCACTACAATGTCACTGTATTTTCTGTTTTCCTTTCTATGGTTTGTTGACAGTCCGCTGAAAATTCCCTCGAGGTTGTGCACAAGGATGACATCTTGCATGTAAATGGAATCCCTAGAAATAGGCTGCAATAAAAGTTTTACCATGAGGTCTTATTTATGCGTGGTCTGTCTAATTAAAAATGCTGACAAATCAGCTCACGTCGTAATTAAATTCATCATTATAAAGGCTACAACGAGCGGCTCCTGGGGCGGAAATAGGCTTCTTAAAATTTCTGAACGGTTTGTATTGCCCAGAACAAAATATTATTAGGTAGATGGGCTGCCCCAATCAAATATTCGGGTACCAACATTGTTTGCATATCAGCTAAGCTTGAGATCAATTTTTAAAGATCACTAAAACAAAACAGTAATAAATCCGGTCACATTTCTCTCTTCACCACACGCATGTACACAGACTAAAATCTCCAGTCCTGTCCTGCATAATGCAATAATTCTGCAGGTATTACGCTTAGAGCCAAATAGGCGAAGCAATCGTGCACCCGGTATATTTAAGAAAATTTATGACTGCATGATGGCAAGTGCCAGCGTGAGAAAAGTGTAAAAAAGGGCACGGTGACTTGGTTTTATATTTCGAAAAAAAAACATACAGACATGTTTTCGCCGACTAAATGTGCAAACGCGATATTGTATTGAGTGCTTCACTGTAGTTGAACAGTTGCAATAACGGAAGCCACTTAGGTTGATATCAAACAAACACCACTGGAATTGGCACGCGGTACATTAAAAACGCGTGTTTCTTTTATTCACTGCCTGCTTCGTGAACATTTCACTTACATGAGCACTGATAAAAAATAGATTTCATCCCCACACACCACAACGTCGATCATCACTTCACTGGAGTTATACACGTACACAATTGTTAAAACAACGTTCCCGCAACAGGAAGACAACCAAAACGAATGGTTCACTTTTCGTCACTCACGAAATCAACACTTCTCATTCAGAAGCAGTAGTGGTTGAAGCTATAGGCGCGCTACGGTATGAAGCAACCTCCGTACGAACTACGTCGCACGGTGTCGGGGCTCCGAAACAACACTGCTCACTCATCGAACACCAGTATGCGGATCCAGCAGCCACCCGCTGTAGTAGCTCGGTGTACTAGTAGCGCCGTTATAGTGTACACATGATTAACGAATCTCTGAACATTCGCTCTGTGCATCACTCGGCGCCGACAAGCAAATGCAACACGGCTCACAGGTAGAAAAGCAGCGGACGGCACCTGTACAGGCTGCAGTCAAGTAGCGTGTGTCCGTGCAATGCTATTGTTTTCAGGATCCCTGAACACTTGCGGCGATGATTTCGTGCATCCAGTTGCGTATCACGCCTTGTCGCTTGTCGCAAAATGAACAAACTCTATAACGTTCCGCGTGCGCCGTCGCAGTGCGCTGCATTTTATGCGAGATATAAGCACTTTAAAAATCCTTATTGTCCTAGGCGGTAAAGTGCCTGAAAAGGTCTGGTTTAAGTATAACATTCCTTTCTGAAACACGTAAAGGCGCTGTTAAGTCCGTTAAGGTCCATCAAGCGTTAAGGTCCGTTTGGGAATACGTACAGGGCTTACTACATTACTGTAACGACTACTTGCGTAGAAATATACTCTAATGGTACACCAATGACCCCTAAATTATTTTCACTTTTCAATTATGGAAAACGAATGATTTTCCCGTTTATAGTCATTTTTCACTGTCGAATGTCCTGCATGCATGTGATTGCGCGATGGGGATTTTGAGGGCATTTTACACCATGCTAGTCCAAACCCAGTAATTATCACATCGTCTTTAAAGGGCGATAAATATGACACTCTTGCCAGGCAGCTTCAAACCGTCCTTTTCGTTCGACTTCGAATACGAATTCATTGATGATCACCAGGATGGAGAGTGGGCCACACCATCCCTCAGTGAGGGACAGTTGTAGTGCAATCATATGCAACTGTGCTTGCAAAAACGAACATTTAATTGCATTTTTTTAAATGTGGGTGTATGCAGTTTTAATCATGTTGTATTTATTTTTGTTAGAAAAATCTTACTTTCCTTTGAGTTACGACCGCTTTCTCCGTCGCCGTTCAGTTATGACCAAACGCTCAAGGTCTGTTAAAAGCGAAATGATGCTAAACGAGGGGAACGGCTTTTTCTACTGTCTCGCAAATCGGTTGAGTGTCATTGCTGTTACAAGTGATCTGCTCTAGCGACAGGCTTTTACGTTGGCCACAGAACCATTAAAATCACTCGCAAGGTGTGCGCATTAAATACCGGGAAGAGCACTGCGGAGTATCACATGACCAGAGCGGGCAGAGTGAGAGTCCTCGATACACGGTTCACTGCGGCAGGTGGCAAAGCATTATGCATTCTAACGCGATAGCATTAAAGGCGCTGTTCACCAGAAAATCCGGTGTCGGCGTTGTCGGCGTCGGCGTTGCGAGCAAAAAATCACGGGCATGGCACTGCCAGGCGGTCCCCAGAGGTGGACCACCTGCCTAGGAGGCAGGTGGTCCACCTAGGTCACCTGACCTTCTGGCTCATCACAACCTGCCCACCTAATAGTGTGGAAATTACTCGCAGTGACAGGTGACAGATAAATTAAATGATTGGTGACTCGGGAAGAGCAACCAGGGCAGCACAATGCCTTCCGCTGGGAGCCCCTGCCATCGCAGCGAAGTGGCGCATCGTTTAAACTACTACATCACTGCACCAGGAGGGGTATGGGAACTCGCTGGCGTCTATGAATGAAAAGTAGAGAATAACGTTCTGCATATATGACAGTTAATACATTACCGCATTGCGTCATACTCTTATGGAGTAGCTTGATTGTCCCCTCCAATTTTCCTGACTTCCATACTCGTGTAATTTATGATTGTTTTTCGCTACGCGCTTTTACGCGAAACTCATTGTAAATAAGTTCTGAAAAACAAGGACGATATTCAGTCAGATATTGAATAAGGCGTTTGGAGCAAACTATGAGGAAGGTGCAGGAATAACGGGTCGTGCGTACAGCCAATTACGCAGCGTGTCACGGAGGCAGAAGTCGGCACAATTGTGGAGGTATATGAAAGCACTGTACGACAACTGCATATAATGTTGTGGCTGACAGCAATGTTTTTAATTTTGTTTTGAAGTAGGAGAATGCAATGTGTCCATAACAGCGTGGCTTACCTGCACCTGAATTTCAGCGCGCGCCTACCTGGGTACGGAAGAGAAGATTAGTTGACAACTGTGTACCGGCAGAGTGCGGCGAAGCAGTCCAGACAGTTTTGAGAGAGATGGCAGGCTGTGGCAGCTAGTGCATTCTGTGACAAGAGAACATAACCGAAAAACCAGAGAGTGAGTGACGACCTCCTGCGCTGTCACTGAGCTCTCAGGCGGTTGGGTACTATCGACAATAGACTGTACCTCAGCGAGCACCTCTTATGCTACATGATTTTTGCTCCTCAAATATTGTTTTGTAGCGATAGCTACATTACGGTATCATTTCGAACCGTCAGCGTGGCGGCGCAGTGGCGCAGTGGCGGCGCCGCCACGCTGTCACGTGGTTGTTCACGTGGTGCGGAGGAGCTGCCAGCGGCGCGGCGCCGTGGCTGATCACGTGGTTCGTCACGTGACCAAGTTCCACTCGGCCAGGTGTCGCTATCACGTCACTCCAGAGTTAACCAAAGCTAAACCACCACCATTTTTTAGAAGGCAGGCATTCAGAAATGCAGTTATCACTGTCTATACGGGTGCGAAAATTCTCATGGGAATAAAACATCAGTTGTAATTAAAATATGAACTGGCTATGACTTGCAGGACCAGAAATTAAAAAAAAAGCAAGCAACGAGGAACTGGAGGAGATGGAACTTGTGACTAATGCGGAATACTAGAGGAGTGGGGGGGCTGTATGGATGAAATTTGGCTATGCCAGAGTACTCAAGAGCATTACCTCAGCTCTGCAGTTTAGAAATGTGCGGTAAAAACTGCAATTTACAAAATATCGCGACATTAAGATGAAAAGCGATATGATCATTTTCTGCTAACACTCTGCTTGTTCATAGACGACGTGTTTCAGAAAATCAATCGCAGCTAGCACTGGAACAAATAGTTGGGGCATAGGCCCCTAATACCTCTTAAAGTCAGAGCCGATCGCTAGCTTCCAGCTTTCACTGCTACCACCCAAGTCGGGGCTGAGCACTTGTGCAACTGTTTTAACACGGGCTCGAGGTCACTCTGCAGAGATCGATTATGCGCCTTGAAGCAGGAGGCTTTACACTGAATAAATAACGAAAACTTTCCTTTTGCACCTATCCACGTCAGCCGTCATTTATTTCACGTCTGCTCATTCCATGACGCGTTGTCCATTTTCAGCCCTTGTGCACATACTTTTGTATGATGTCTTGGATTTACTTTGTAACAATACTCAAGTTTCTTCCTGCTGGACCGTTATCTATGTTTTTCTGCTGCCTAAATAGGTGAGTATGGCTGCGAGGATGTTTAGCGCGAAAGGGTATCAATGAAAGGCTACAGTGTCATCATGAGTGTCCAATAGCTGGGGCCAAATTGGATGATGTGCTTAGATTTCTTCGTTTCAGTGCTGTGCTGCAGCTTGCTGCTGACTGCGCTGAAGCGTAATGTTGACTTCAGGCACTACGATTCCTTGAATTCAGTGGTGCTACATTTCAGTTAAGCATCGACAAAAATGTAAGACAGATTAAACTCTCGTGTAAGACAGATGACAGAGCGATCCTGTTTGAGTTTGGTTCGACTAAGTTAACCGTGACTATACTCGTCATTTCTATCTGTTTTCATCTATTGTACCCCCCTCCCCACCCTTCAAGATCAACGAACACTCAGTTATTACTATGTGCAAGTGTTTTTTCCAGTACCATCATTCATTTGTCGTCCAGGTCGTCTACACTAGGGAATTCTTCCTCCAGTGCGTCTTCACCTCTGTAGACCTCCACCTCAACTGCGTCTGCCCATGGTGAATCCTGCGCGTTGTAAAAGAGTACATCGATTGACGTGTGCTCTCTTCTGTCTGACCTATCGCACGAGTCAGCTGCATCTCCTTCTTCTCCTTTACAGCTAGGTCTCTTGCTGATCCGATTCAAGACTGCGTTGTGGTTGCTGTGGTAGACTGCAAATGGAAGACTAAAAATTTAAATGCTAGTGGCATACAGGTTACCAAAGAGTAATTCTATACACGTTCCTCGAACGGTAGTTGGTAAAGCACCCTAGGTATGTGAGTAACACTACATACCAAAGGTGTTCATCATGTGCTCAGTGAGCCATCGCTCCTTCCTAACGACAACTTTAAAGTATCTCATAAGCAGGACGGGACCTTTGTCGTATACGTACCGAAGTTTTGTGTCAATGAATCTCTTAATATCGTTCTGTGTTTCTCCGGGAGCAATGTACAGCACAAGGGAGGTTATGGAGTCGCACAAACGAACTGCCAACATGTGCCTTTCTCGAAACCGCAACCCTTCTTAAGTTCCATCCGGGTAGCGGGAATGTCATTGCCGAGCTTAAAGTATGCACTGACCCCCTACTGGCCTGTCCAAGCTATTTTCGTGGACTGCGCAAACGTAGCCATGTACCCGCATTCGGGTGTTCAAAGTTTCAGCAAAAAAAAGCACTTCCGACTAGCAAATTACGTCAACGTGAATGACGTCTTTTCCGTGCCTGAGCAGAGCCGAACATTAATAAGAGCGAGTGTGAAGTCGTCTGGCCCGACCTTTTCGAAAGCGTCGCGATAGTCTCGACTGGTCGTCTTCAGTGGGGACTCTTTGTATTAATTTTCCTCCGCTCCGGCAGGGGGCGTCAGGCGTCAGTGGGTGGGAACTCTTGGCTCGTGACGCCGTCGGAGGAGGACGCGTTCTTTCGGAGGTCCAGTGACTTCGTCCGAAGCTAAGTGCTTTTCGGTATGTGCTTTTGTACATGCTGTAAGGGCGGCAGTTTTAAACCGTCTTAGGGGTAGGACGGCTAGTGAAGGCATGTGCTGTAGGTATTTGTGCAGAAATTTTGGCGGGCTTTTACGTTACGTGGTCGGCCGGACGATGGGGCGGCAAGCTAAGAAAGCCAAGAATGATGGGGAGCTAGTGCAGTGCCAGGAGTGCGAGCGTTGGTGTTATTTAGACAAGATCAAATTAGGGAGCTTAGCCGAGGCAGAAGAGGCTAGATTCGCGTGCAAGCTATATAAGCGTTTTGAGGAGGTCGTTCGGACGTTGGAAGGGGAATGAGCAGCTAGCATTAAGGAACTCAAAGTTGACTTGAAGGTAGAACGAGAGGAAAAGATTAAGCTAGAAACTCAGGTCACCGAGTCGCTTGAGAGGGAGGGGCTAAGGCCGACCTTGTGGAGAGAATTTTGGGCGAGCTGAAATAAGAGTGGGAAAAGTGGGCCCAACTAGAAGAGCAGGTAGAAGTGCTGAAGTCGTGGCCGGCAGGTCACCCCGGTTCGGAGCAGTGTCAGGTGGTAAACGATGACAGCATGGTAAACCTAAAGGAGGCTTGTCGATCCTAAAGCGCTGTAGCGCAGCAGGCTTTGAGTAGGGAAGAAAGAGATGTAAAAACTGGCACCGTGACGCGCGACAAGTGCGTACGGCGGCGGGGGAGACAGCTAGCGTGATCTGGAGGGCAACAGTCGCAGTCAGGAAGCGAACGGTTAGAGCACAGAAGGGTTCTCGTAGTCGGTGACTTGAACGTATCAAGGGCTGAGGAAGGCATTTTGACTACAATGAAGGCGGACAGGCGGGTGCAGGTGGAAGCCAAGTCATGGAAATGCATGGTAGAGGCAATGTCCAAAACCCAGGGGGTGGTAGGGGAGAACATGGATAACGAGCACCTTGTCGTTATTCATGCAGGTCTCAACGATGCGCTGAAGGGGAGGAGCCAGAACCTCGAGAAACAGTTAGAAGTGGGGATGCGTGGGCTTAGAGAAGCCTCTGAGAGTGTGCATATGACCATATGCGCAATCCCAGAGGTCCAGAGGCAGTCTAGCAGAACGCAAAGGAGGGTGACAAGGATCTCCCCGGAGAACACTCGGAGCGAAAGAATAGACTAGGCGACCGGTGTACCCACACAGACGCACATTTAATACACCATACGTGACAGAAACACAAGCACAAACCTAACAAAACTAACAGAAAACACTATGACTACGAATATACACGACCTGGGAACACTACTCCTGGCGTCTGTTAGTACCGTTCTACTACTAGCGTTCGGCGATCGCACTCACGTTTGGTTCGGTGCGAATGCAGCGTTGCATGCGTGCAGTAGCCGGCGTCGAGATGGCGTTCGAAGTGCTGAGGCTGGTTCCGCTGGGGGCGTCGTTGGCTGCGTCGTACAAGCTCCCGGACCAGGCGCCCGTGGAGGTGATGCCGATGGTGTTGGCGTTAGGGGCACCACCCGGATGGTTGGCAACAGCGCTGGGTACACCCCTGGCCGCAGCAGGTGATAGCATCCTGCACTGACTCCCTGGAACGGTCTCACGAACGGCAGGAAGTCCACGTTGCAGAGCCGTAGAACTCGAGCTCAACGGAGCAGTAGCCGGCGTTGCTATCTTCTAGCCGAAGCGTCCCTGACCCGTCGGAGCCTCGGCTTCTCTGTTCCTCCCCCCATGCCTCGCTCTCCCTCACGCTTTTATAACCTTAGCGTTAGTCCACGCCATGCTTGTCGTCATTCTCCTCTTCTCTTCACCAATCATTTCTTCCCACCTCACCGAATACTTCTTTTTCATCTTCTTTATTCTTTGGTTAATCCACGTCATCTCTATCGCCATCATCGTCGTCTTCTTCAAACCTCTTTCGTTCATACTTTTATTTTAGACTCCCTATTGTATTGACATGAGCCTGTCTCAAGAGTTTTTCCATGAAAAACTGTTCACATCATCCTCATCTTTGCGCCTTCCAACCACCCGACTATCTTCTGTGGCGATTCTGGACCCAGCACACAACACAACGCAGGTGGCAAGCACACACCAAAAGCACGCCACTGACATCGCACACCAAATTTCACTTATGGAACATTTACACACCACTGCCGTTGTCCGTACGGTGTCTTTAATACACATGTTAATGTCCACAACACACTCCCTTGAATAAGCACACAAGAAAAAAATACACCCCATATGTACCTAGAGCCGTTTAGTTGGCTCTACTCATTAAGTGTGCTCCAACGTTATCTCTGCCTTTAATATATGCCTTTATTCTGAGATCTTCTGTATTCATTCAAATTGGGGTCTAATAATGCCTAATCACACCCCTTCAATGTCAATAGCGACTCTTTGAAACGGTAAGTCGATGGCTGGCATCTTGCCCAGAAGTGCGGGACCAACTCTTTCCTTTGGAACTGTGCGCTGGCACACGCCTTACGAGCGAACAAAGTGTTTAACGCCACAATGGACACCTGGCCAGAACTCCTTGGTGATTCTAGACACCGTTTTTTGAACACCCTAGTGTCGAGTCATAATGGCGTGATGTCCAAAGTGTAACATTGTCTCTCTCATATCTTTCGATAACGCCAGCTGTTGGACTCGCCTTCCTGAGCTAAATATGCATTCCCTGTCCAGAAGACCGTTTACCAATTTATACTGGAATGATATTCGAATTCACCTTTTCCCAAACTCGTTCGAAGCAGGCTTTCAAGCTCGGGCCTTCTCTTTGCCTAATTGCAATTTCTCCCGGTGTTAGGCTCAGGCACATCGTAACAGGAACACAGAGCGGACGCTTCGGTGCTCGGTATCGCTTGAGCTCTTGTCTCCACTGCCGACGAGAAACTTACTGCCCCATCACCCACCTGAGCTGTCGTGGGCCTTTCCTCCTTTGTGTTTTCTTCAACGTCGAGCACCCTCCACTCGGAATCGGGGTACTCGACACTTCTTGCACCCGTAATGCTTCCCAAGATGAGATCGTCGATGGGTTGCTCTACGCATTTTGCCGCTACCTGGCCAGTATATTATGGCGTGGGCACTAGTATCCTGGCTTCAGGAAGGTACCTTACTGTGCTATCTACAAAAGTGACGGCCGACGATTCCCCTGTAAGATCCTCGTCCTTCACCAGGCTTCTCCGAACCAAAACTGTGTTGGCTCCGCTGTCTCTAAGCACCAGTATAGGACAGTCCCCGATTTGCCCAACCACCACCTGCATTGCTGCTTGCGACTTGGGTGGTCCACTCGTCGCCTCATTTTCCAGCGGCGTTTGCACTCGTTTTAGCTGTGGAAATTCAGGTGGGGTGACAAGTTCCGACCGAGAGTCGACAACGCATGCAGCTCGGTCCTGCGTTCTATATCGGCCCTCATCCAGAGTATGACCCCTCCTCTAACAACCTTGAGACACAACCTGTGTTTTTTGGGGAACGCTGCTAGTTCAACAGTCAACTGCACGGTGTCCCATTTTGCCACAAGGGAAAAAACATTACGGGCGCCTTAGATACACCGCCATAAATTCTTGGATTTGCCGCATCTTTCTGTAGGACCGTTTGTGTTTCCTCTTTTGCCTTACTCATATTTCGCAGCCTTTAAGACTCGAGGAATTGGTCGGCAGTGTCGGCAAACTCTTCCAGTGAACACAACTTTCTTTCAGGAATACCGCTAGCTTTGGACTGCAGCAAGCTAAAAACTGCTCTGTCACCAGGTTGCCTCGCACCCTTTCGAAACTCTTTTCTGTGTTTTACATATCAAGCCACCCATCGAAATAGTTGGTCAGCCTGCAGGAAAACTGCTTAGCGGTTTCAGAATCCTTAGGTTTCATGGTGCGAAATCTGTTGCGAAAACCATCTGCCGTAAGGCTGGATCCTTGGAGGAGTGCCTTCTTGACTTTCTCGTTGTCCATAGAATCAGCAGGAGGCATCCTTCCAAACACACTAAACGCCTCCTCGACTGAACACATGCTCATTGCCGTGGACCATTCACTACGCTCCCAGTCTTGCCCCAAAGCTACCCGCGCAAAACGTTGCAGATATGCGTCCAAATCATCTCTTTTGTCATCTAAAGGAGCCATCAACTTTCTTGGACAAACTCTGGCCGGTCTAGAAGATTCTATACTCGCTAGGGAACGCTGATCATTGTCCGTGATCTCCTCATATCCCCACTCGACTTGCTCCTGTTTCCGCAAAAGAAACTACTTCACCCGTTCTATCATTATTATGCGTTGCATATTGCAATCACTCAGTTCAGCCCTTGGGCGCGGCCGGGCAGCCACCAAACCACGTGACGTGACGTCACGACAGCCGGAGGAAAAGCTGGGCCCGAACTCGCGCGGCCGCGCGCGGCTGCAGCCACCACCTGACTCCCGCTGCTCCCGCTAGGGGCGCTGCGCCGGCGCGTTTCTGGATATTAGGGGAGCCTATGACAACGTTACTCAGGAGCATTTGTGGGACATATTGGGCACATTGGATGTGGAAAATGGAGTAATTAATCTTTTAAAAGATATATATAGAGGTAACAGAGTGCTCATAAAATGAGAAAAAAATGTATCAGGGCCTGTAGAGATACAGCGGGGGCTTAGACAAGGATGTCCTCTGTCCCCTTTGTTGTTCATGTTGTACCTGCAAGGTTTGGAGGCCAAGCTAGAGGGGAGCGGACTAGGTTTCAACCTATCTTTTTTCAAGCAAGGGGAATTGATTAAACAGACATTACCGGGACTAATATATGCGGACGATATAGTGATAATGGCTGACAACAAGGAAGACCTGCAGAAGTTGTTAGACATATGCAGTACAGAGGGAGATAGATTAGGCTTCAAGTATGAGTAAGGAAAAATCTGCAGTCATGACATTTAATGAAGAGGGCGGCGAGCATAGAATACAGGAGTTCGTGCTAAAAGTAGTGAATGAGTACAAGTATCTTGGGGTGTGGATAAATAACAGTGTTGAGTATCTGACAGAGCATGAAACATATGTAATGAATAAAGCTAGTAGGAATGCAGCTGTCATGAAAAATAGGGCACTGTGGAATTACAATAGGTATGAGGTGGTAAGAGGGATCTGGAAAGGGGTGATGGTCCCTAGCATGACCTTCGGGAATGCGGTCCTGTGTATGAGGCCAGATGTTCAAGCAAGGCTGGAAATTAGGCAACGGGGAGTAGGGAGGTTAGCTTTGGGAGCACATGGCAATACACCAAATCAGGGGGTACAGGGTGATACGGGATGGGCGTCTTTCGAGAGCAGAGAGGCTAGCAGTAAGATAGCATTTGAGGAACGATTCAGAAGGATGGAGGAAAAGCGGTGGGCTAGGAAAGTTTTCAGATACCTATATATAAAGAATGTTGACACGAAATGGAGAAAGCGAACTATAAAATTGACAAGCAAATATCTGGACAGCAGTAAGGGGGCAAATCAGCAATTATCGGTTAAGAAAAAGGTTAAAGGAACAGAGAGAGCTTTGTGGAAAACAGGGATGCTGACGAAATCGGCACTAGAAACATACCGGACCTTTAAACAGGAAATTGTCAAAGAAAATATCTATGATAATTGTAGGGGAAGTTCTTTGTTGTTTGAGGCCAGGACTGGAGTTTTGCGGACTAAGACGTATAGAGTCAGGTATCAGGAGATAGACACTTTGTGCATTGCGTGCGGAGAGGAGGAGGAAACAGCTGAACACTTGATACTTTTCTGTAAAGGGCTTCACCCTACAGTGGAAGGCAGCGGGGCTGACTTACCCAAGGCATTGGGGTTTAGGGATAGTGAAGGGAAAGTGGATTTTAAGAGGTTAGAAGTAACCAAGCGGAGATTATCTGATTGGTGGCTAAAAGCAAGACAGGAGTAAAATTTCACAAGACATGGCTAGGTGGCTTGAGCCACCGCCCGATGTAAAGGGTTCAGCCGTATCCATCCATCCATCCATCCATCCATCCATCCATCCATCCATCCATCCATCCATCCATCCATCCATCCATCCATCCATCCATCCATCCATCCATCCATCCATCCATCCATCCATCCATCCATCCATCCATCCATCCATCCATCCATCCATCCATCCATCCATCCATCCATCCATCCATCCATCCATCCATCCATCCATCCATCCATCCATCCATCCATCCATCCATCCATCCATCCATCCATCCATCCATCCATCCATCCATCCATCCATCCATCCATCCATCCATCCATCCATCCATCCATCCATCCATCCATCCATCCATCCATCCATCCATCCATCCATCCATCCATCCATCCATCCATCCATCCATCCATCCATCCATCCATCCATCCATCCATCCATCCATCCATCCATCCATCCATCCATCCATCCATCCATCCATCCATCCATCCATCCATCCATCCATCCATCCATACGTCACGGAGGAAAAGCTGGGCCCCAACTCGCGCGGTCTCGCGCGGCCGCAGCCACCACCTGACTCTCGCTCCTCCCGCTAGGGGCGCTGCGCCGGCGCGTGACGTCACGGAAGAAAAGCTGGGCCCCAACTGGCGTGGTCGCGCGCGGCCGCAGCCACCACCTGACTCCCGCTCCTCCCGCTAAGGGCTCTGCGCTATGATTGACGTCACGGCATATGTAGAAAAGAGCTGCGCTCCTTCGCCGGGACAGTCTTATACCCCTGTCACACGGGCATTTTGAGGGCCCTCGAACCGATAGTCTATCGACTCAAAAGCGATCGAGCGCTGCTACACGGGCAGTTTCAATGGCGATCGAGTCAATAGCCTATCGAGTCAACGGAGCAGCACGGAACTCCATCGAAATATGCAACGCATTCTTGGCTTAACCAAGCTAAGCCTGGTCATTTTTTTTCCTGTTCTGCCTCGCGAGCTCTTCTAGCCTCTCGCTCTTCTGCTTCGCGAGCTTTTTTCTCTCCTGCTCTTCTGCGTCGCGAGCGTCTGCGCGTGATTGCGCCCTTTCCTCTCTCTACCTTTTTCCCTCCTCGTCATAGAGACGCATCGCCTCTTCCTTGCTTAACCCTAGCTTGAGCGCCAGTTCTAATGTTTTTGCCAAATTCATACTTTCTGCCGTCGAGAAATCGGAAAAATCCGAGACAAAGCAACAAAGAAAAAGGAAATGTACCCTGGCACAGGCTCGCCACTTATGTTTGTCACGGATCTCTCCGGAGTACACTCGGACCGAAAGAATGGACAAGACGACGGGTGTACCCACACAAACACACATTTAATACACCCTACGTGACGCACAGACTAGAACACAAAACTAACAAAACTAACCAACAGAAAGGCTATAAATGCACACGACACGGGCACACTGCTACCAGCGTGTACAACTAGCGTTCTGCTATTAGCGGTCGGCGTTCGTGCTCACGGTTGGTACGGTGCGGCTGCGGCGTTGTATGGATCCCGTAGCCGGCGTCGAGGCGGCGCTCGGCGTGTTTGGCTGGCGTTGCTGGCGGCGCCGTTGGCTGCGTCGTACAAGCTCCCGGTCCAGGCGCCCGTGGAGGTGATGCCGTTGATGTTGGCGTTGGGGGCACCACCCGGGTGGGTGGCAACAGCGCTGGAGACATCCCTGGCCGTAGCAGGTGGTACCGTCCTCCACTGATTTCCCGGAACGGGCTCACGAACGGCAGTAAGTCCACGGTGTGAAGCCGTTGAACTCGAGCTCACCGGAGCAGTAACCGGCGTTGCTCTCTTCCAGCCGAAGCGTCTCTGACCCGTAGGAGCCTCGGCTTCTCTGAATAAGCAAGGCTAATCGCACCTGTAGCATTCAACGCAACTCAACTCAACTCATTCGGCTTCTCTGTTCCTCCCCGTGTGCCTCGCTCTTCCTCACGCTTTTATAACCTTGGCATTAGTCCACGTCATCCTTGTCGTCATTGTCTTCTTCACCAATCATTTCTTCCCACCTCACCGAATACTTCTTCATCACCGTATTTATGCTTCGGTTAATCCACCCCATCTTTATCGCCATCCTCGCCTTCTTCAAACCTCTTTCGTTCATACTTTTATTTCAGACTCCCTAGCACAAGTGACAGAGGGTCGTTGGGGCTAACCGTTTAATCAGAGTAACGGGTCGACGTCTAGGATACGGGGTAACGGAAGTTAACAGGAACGTTTATGAGGTAAGCTCCCACCATTTTGCATAGAATGGCCTTCACTACGGTGGTGCCTCTGGCAAGAGGGCAGGCAGTAGGATAGGTCTCCAGGCAACAGCTTTTTTGGGGGGACCCAGAGCTCTGAGGGAACAAGTGTAGACAAGGAAGAACCAAGGTAAAGAAACGATGGAACCATAGGAGAAGAAATAGACACATGGGTCAGGGCCAAGTTAATTCTGATATAGATTACATTAAAATGCAAGGTAGCAGGAATAGGCTGGAATGGGAGGGAATAGAATAACAGTTAAGGCAGGAGCAATTAATGGTATATGGTTTAGCGGAAACACATCTTAGAGACATTAAACAACCACCCTGTAACCCAGACTAGGCATGAGAATATTACAACAGAACAGAGGGCAGCAGAAAGGGGGGTGGAATTTGGGCATGAGATCATTACTGCGAACAGAGCCACCGAGTCGCACGACGAACATGCCGCAGCGCAAGACTAACGGAACAACTTCCGGCTTAAACAGCATCGCTGTTAAAACGTCCATCCTCACTGTCGAAGAAGGCTTTGGCTCCTGTCCTATCGCCTCTTTCTACAGAGGCACTATCTCTCTGGGGATCCTGGAGGCCAGGGAAATGCTGCCCCGGATAGCTTTTGCGGGTGACCTTGACAAGAGGGTAAGGTCTTTCTTTTCCAGTAGGTGCAGAGTTTCGCGTGCAATGGTGTCTATACCTTTTGCAGGATGAAACTGTGAAAAAAATTATACAGCTGAGCTCGACATTATTTTGCACACCGAGTCCTTCACACAGGAAACTATGGAGTGAAGCGATCAAAATGAAGAATGCGTTACACCTGTTCTCTAGCATACCTGGTGGTCCAGAAACGCTTTCAAGGATTATTATTGTTTTGGAGTTATCAGAAAGAATAGAGGACGCTTAAACTTCGCCTTTAAGAGTGGAACGTGACAGCGTGTTGCAGCGCTGCCAGGGTTAAACCTGTTCTCTAGCATATCTAGTGTTCCAGAAACGCTTTCAAGGATTATTATTATTATTATTAGAGTTGTCAAAACCATTGGAGGACGCTTAAGCTTCGCCTCTAAGATTGGAACGCGACAGCGTGTTGCAGCGCTGCCAGGGTACTTACTGCTCATGTACGCATCAGTACACACAGACACTCCATAAAGTCAAACACCACAACGCATTCACCAGGACCACTTTTATTGATTTCTAACCAACGAGCATTCGTAGCATATTTTGAATGCTCAAAGTGTACGTTACCTAAGGGCCACGCAACCAGACCTCTAACCCTTTTACATTATTTTCTTACTCGGACTGCATAGCCTGCAGAAAACGCGCATGTTGGACCAGAATGCTAAGCCTTCTTGTCTTCCCCAGCACATATTTCGTCTAGATGGTGCACAAGCTGAAAGACACTTACGAATACAGTGACTATCAGCCGGATTGGTTTCCATTATTGATGTATTGTCTTTTCTTGCCGCTGTTTTAGTTGAGCTGCGTTAAGGCGCGCGCTTTAGTTGCTTGGTGTTGTGTTTCCCTTAACATGCTTGGCTACTGGCTGATTACATTGTAAGTAATGCATATAGCTTTTGCCTGCATATACACGAGTGTAATAAATACCATGCCAAAAAAGCCTGCGTGTTCTTCGCGGTTTTGTCTCGCAGTCAAAAACACCTGAATTGGAGTCCTCATGCCTCCACAACTTTTTTTTTTGTTGGGAAGTTTCTTGTTACAACTCTGGAAACGCCGACACCGGCTTTTCCGCGACAAGAGCCTGTGCAATGAATAAAAAGTCGCTTGTAAATGTTTTTAATCCTTAGAAATGACGCTAAGAAGCATTCACACCAACTATGAGTCTTCAGAACTGAGCCGGCAATTTATTATTGGATTGGATTGGAAAACATTTAATTCGTCCGAAAAGGCAGAATGCAGACGATCCGTGCTAGGTGGCTATCAGTCCACGGCAGACAGCGACCTGGGTAGCCCATTCAATGACCCGGATTTGAACTCCCAAGTCTGAGCTGACCAACACGGCCTCTCACTGCTCGAGAGTAGGAACCTGTATTAGAGATTTCGGGGGCGGCTCCTCTTTAAAATTCCACAATAGGCGATCATAAGTGGCTAAATCACCACATAATGTACATGCAGGGTCGTATTCACCGGGGTAGAATTTTGACAACAGGTAAGGCGCCATGAAGGATCGCGTCTGGAGTCGCCTCCAAGTGGTCTCCTGCTCCTTAGTAAAGTCTTTGTCTGGAGGAGGGAATATCCTCCTTTCAAGTTTAAAATGATTAGTAATATCGTGAAAACATGATAGGCCGTCCTTCGGAAAACTCTCAGCAACGACAGCGTCCCCTGCTCGGCTGACGAATCCTCGAGCTGTTATGTGGGCCGCTTCGTTACCAGGGTTCCCCGAGTGAGCCGGGACCCATATCAATTCAATAATTCTGTCGCAGTCTTTGGTTTGACCCAATATGCTCATTGCTGCCTGAGAAATTCTGCCCCTCGCATAATTGCGTATGGCAAATTTAGAGTCGCTGAGTATGGTAGTAGCTTCTGTGTTAACGATAGCAAGGGCGATTGTCGCCTCTTCTGCCGTTTCCGAGGATTTCGTTATGGTAGTGCCGGAGACTATCAGTCTACCTTGCGTATCCACCGCCGTTAGTGCGAACGCTTGTTTCTGGGGATATTCTGCGGCATCTACATATACTGCATGTTCATCTTGGTTGTATATGTTGTGTAGAGCTTTTGCCCTAGCCCTTCTCCCCTCGTGGTGAGCAGGATGCATATTCTTAGCTAGTGGCTTAACTCTTATTACCTTAGCGATGCGTTTAGGTATCTGTGTTTTGGTATCTTGGTGTGGCAACTGTATGCCTAGTTCTAAACGATCAAGTATGGTTCTTCCTGCTTTGGTGCGGGAAAGCCGGCCTCTCTGCATTGTTAAGTGTGCCTCTGTAAGCTTGTCTAAAGTGTTGTGTACTCCCAAGCCCAGAAACCTTTCGGTGGAGGTACAGTTCGGTAGCCCCAATGCTACCTTGTATGTTTTTCTAATCATAGACTCTACTTTGGCTTTTTCACTACTGTCTAATTTTAAGTATGGGAGTGCGTAGACAAGCCTGCTTATTACAAATGCTTGTACTATTTTGCAAAGTTCTGTCTCCTTCACTCCCTTCCTTTTGCTTGCAATTCGTCTAATTAGTCTTACCGTCATATTGACGGTTGTCTGGAGATTTTCTAGTGTTTCCTTGTTCTGCCGGTTCGACTGAAGGAAGAGTCCTAGGATTCTTATAGTTTGAACTTCCTTTACAGGGAGCCCTTCCACCCAGATTTTCAGTGGAGGCGGAGGTTTGTAAATTTTTGAGGGCCCCTTGGTCTGTATCTGATTAGAAATAATTAGGACTTGGAGGGCGAGCAGGTTAGCCCTGCTTTACCCGCCAGGTCTTGTATTATGTCTACAGCTTGTTGCAGGGTATCCTCTATCTGACCATCGCTGCCAGTTGTGGTCCATAAAGTGATATCTGCGTAGAGTGTGTGTTGCAGCCCCGGGATGGCTGCTAATTTGGAAGGAATTTTAATTAGTGAGAGATTAAAAAGGAAGGGTGACAGGACTGAGCCCTGTGGCGTTCCTTTACCTCCAAGTGAGATAGAGTCTGATGTAATCTCTCCCACTGCTATCTCTGCCGTTCTGTTACTGAGAAATGACTTGATGTACTGGAAAGTTCTTTCCCCTGGGTTGATGTCCGAGAGATTCCTTAAGATAGCATCATGCGTGACATTATCAAACGCCTTGTTCAAATCCAAGCCTAATATGGCTTTAGTTCCTGTGCTGCGTTCCATGTCTATGATGTCTGCCTTGAGTTGCAGCATAACATCTTGGGTAGAAAGATTAGCCCTAAAAACTAGCATGGAGTTAGGGAGTAAGTTATTGTCCTCAGCGTATGCTTGTAGCCGATTGAGAATTATATGTTCCATTAACTTTCCTAAGCAGGATGTTAAAGAGATTGGGCGTAGATTCTCTATACACAATTTCTTGCCGGGCTTTGGAATGAATGTAATCTTTGCATGTTTCCATTCTTGTGGAATGTTTCCGTCTGTCCAGTATTTGTTCATGAGATCAGTGAGTGCTTTCACTGACCCTGCGTCCAAGTTTCTAAGTGCTTTGTTAGTAACACGGTCAGGCCCGGCTGCAGACGTGGTGCGTAGTTGCCCCATGGCAAGCCACACTTCCGACTCCGTAATCTCAGCGTACAAGTCCTCGTTGGGTGTTCCCTGATAGTTTGGCAGCGGTACATCTGGGGTTGTGTGTAAGTATCGATCTCTAGTTCCGTTAAGAAGTCCTCTGTGGTGCCTTGATACTGATGCACTAATCTCATAAGTTGACCTCGTTTAGTTGATTTAGCCTCTGTGGGGTCAAGGAGGTGCCTTAGCAGATGCCAAGTTTTCTGGCACTCGAGCTTGCCATTCATGCGGTCGCAAATTTGCTCCCATTGTTTGTGTTGAAGCTCTAGAGTATATGTTTCAATTAGTCTCTGCAACTGTGCAATTCTCATTTTAAGATTTTTGTTGTGTTTGTTCCTCTTCCAGCGGTTTTGCAAGCTGAAATGAGCTTCCCACATATGCAATAACCTAGAGTCTGTGACTTGTCCTTCTTCCATGCCGATTTCGGCTGTGGTAGCCTTATTGTTGATTTTTAGTGATTCCACCCAGTCCCCGAGATGTTCAATTACTGGGTCTGTGCTTGCATCTTTTCGTCTTTGTTCTCTTATTACCCTGAACTTGTCCCAGTCCGTAATTTTTACTTTGTTGAAGACTGATTTATGCTTTGCTGTCTCAAAGGTGGTAGATATCATGTAATGGTCACTGCCTAGCGTGTGTCCTGTGTTAGTCCATGTTCGGTATTGTATGTTCTTTGCCAGGGTTAGGTCTGGCGACCTGTCTGTACATATACTGTTGCCTAGTCTCGTGATTTCTTGGGGGTTGTTCAGGACAGTTAGTCCTAGATTTTGGACCACTTGCCATACCCTGTTGCCTTTGGGACGGGCTCTAGTGTATCCCCATTCTGGGTGGGGTGCGTTAAAGTCCCCTACTATTAATAGCTGGGCTTTAGTCGCTAGTTTCAGAGTCTTGATCAGTAATTCCGGTATACCGGTACTCTTATCTTTGGGTGGGCTATATACATTAAGCAGAAACAAATTTGTATCTCCTCGTTTCTTGGGTAAAATCTCAAGGAGGACGTAGTCTTCCTTTGAACTTTCTATGGAGTGCTGTAGACCAGTAATATTGCGTTGCAATAATACGGCGGTGGACACGCCCGTAATTGAGCCGGCATCATATCCTGGCGAAGAAACGCCTTATAGCCCGGTAATTTGACCGCGCCACTAGCTTCTAGTAGAGCAATAATGTCTGGTGGACGTTGTTGTACTTGAATGTGAAACTGCAGATTCCCCCGTTTGCACCGGAAGCCTCTGCAATTCCACTTCCATACCTCAATTTGTGGCGACGGGGCCATATTGGTGATCCACTCTTTGCTGTAAGGATGTTAAGCTGTTCTCCAATGCGGTCAGCTTCTCCATCACTTGTTGGAACATAAACACTACTTGTGTTTGGAACGGTCTGAATTCCACTGCTAAGGCATCTACCTTAGTCTCTAAGTTTTCTACTCTAACCTCTAGGCTGTCTACCTTGTTCTGAATGCTATCCACTCTTGTAGTGATTGCATTAGGGTCAGCTCTTAATGGAGCGGGCGTAGCCGGCTGCGGTACATCTTCTGCAGAGGCTTCGGCAGCTCGTTTGTTTTGGATATTCTCCGCGGGGGGAGGGTGTCTTTTAACTGCGGTGCGTTTGTCTGTTTCCATAGCCTCGCATGCGGGAATGGGTGCTTTAAGAGGGGCTTGCACAGGTGTTTGCTGTGACTGTGCTCTTTGCTCTCTCGAGGCCATGACAAGTCGACGAAGCTCCGCCATTTCTTTCTTTAGTCTGGCGTTTTCCTCGTCACGCGCCTTAAGCTCTTTGTGGAATTGTTCTATAAGTTCCTTCTCTCGAGCGCTCATCTGTTGTTGGCCGGATTTGGCCAGCTCACCTTTTTGTTGATTAGGCTGCAGCTTCTGCCTCGGTCTGAACTTGTGCTCTTCTCTCCATCAGCCGCCCCACTCAGCGGCGGGAAGGAACTGGATCTATCTCTGCCCTGGCTCCATGTTTGGTTCCTCGCCCGGCTCGAAGATCGGTGCCTGGATCTCGGGTGATGCTCCACGTGATGTTGGGCCGCACCTTCCACGTGATGCTGGGCCGCACCCTCGTTAAGCCTATGTGATTGTTGTCTCCGGACCACGAGGCGGTGCTTGCAATTCCGGCTCCCGGTGTGGTGTGACCCATGGCACACGATGCAGTCGGGTTTACATGTGATTGGCTCCCCATCAGGAGGTGCAGGATGGTTCTCGCCACATCGGTGGCACAGGTTGGCTTTGGGTCTGTAGCAGACGTCGGCTCTATGTCCGACTCTCCTGCAGTTGTAGCAGGTTTCGACTTGCTCCCGGTAAGGGTGCACATGGAATACGGGTCCCCAATAGTAGATCTGGCTCGGAACTTTGTTCCCTTGGAATGTTATCTGGATCGTTTTTGAACGACCCAGCTGACGAGCGTCGAGGATCACGACACCCGGGTTGCGATTAATGAAGCCTTGTCGGACTTCCTCCGGCGAGCTTCCGTCGTAGGCTCGATAAATGACAGCTCTGACGGAGTCGTCTGGCGCTGCTACATACGTCGTCACTTCATAGGTGTGATCTCCAAGCTGGAACGCTTTGACTTCGGAGTACATTGCAGCTCGCTGACGTGCCGGGGTGCTTAGAGTGAGCGTGTTGTTATTAGAATTAACACGCATGGTGTCTTCAGTTAGTGCGGCTTGAAGAGGAACATTGGCTGCCGCGCACATGGCGAGTTCGAGTTGGCGTGGCGCAAAGTCGTTTAAGTTCCAGCCTCGCGGACGGCAGACTATTTTGTAGTCGCTCTTTGGGAGTTGCGGTAGCGGCACTCGCCTTTTGATAGCGGGCGGCTTCCGTTTCTTCTTGGCAGGAACGCCGGAGTCATCGTTGGCGGCGTCTTGCTGCAGGCGCCGGGCGCGGTCTTGTAGGCGAAGAACGGTTTCCCATTCTCCGGACGCCAGCTCCGCGGGCGAAATGTCATCCCCCACGACGGTGTACTTCATAGTTGAGGTCGTGTGAGCGGCCGGCTGGCTCGAACAAGCGAGTGCAGGGCCCAGGGCCCTGAGGGCACGGCAGCGTGTAGAGAAGTCCGTGAGGCACACAGAAAAGGGCGTTGACTTGCCAGAACTGCTGTTCGCGGGTACGGGGCAATGCTCCGAAGAATTCCCAAAATCGTCAGCTCAGAGAATGCAGTATTTCCGCCAAAAGTTGGCTGTGAAGCGAGAGCCCATGTAGAACACTAGCACACAGCTCGGTGTCTTCGTCTTCTTCCCCGGCAATTTATTATGAATTTTTAAAAACTGCGTTTTTTAAAATTCGCGGGCCGATTGGTGTCCTCGTAGTGACCGATTTTGAAACTAAAATCGTGAGAAATACGTCGCCATACGCATGACGTCACCAGGCCACCATAATAATAATAATAATAATAATAATAATTGGTTTTTGGGGGAAAGGAAATGGCGCAGTACCTGTCTCATATATCGTTGGACACCTGAACCGCGCCGTAAGGGAAGGGATAAAGGAGGAAGTGAAAGAAGAAACGAAGAGAGAGGTTCCGTAGTGGAGGGCTCCGGAATAATTTCGACCACCTGGGGATCTTTAACGTGCACTGACATCGCACAGCACACGGGCGCCTTAGCGTTTTTCCTCCATAAAAACGCAGCCGCCGCGGTCGGGTTCGAACCCGGGAACTCCGGATCAGTAGTCGAGCGCCCTAACCACTGAGCCACCGCGGCGGGGCCACCACATGTTGTCATTCTCTGGCGCCACGGTAGCCACCACGTCACGGGCACACTTCCGGTAGCCGTGAAAATCGTCTGCTCGTGCCGCCGCGCGACCCTCTCGGGAAAGCGCGAGCCAGGGAATTGCCTTCGCGCATATGGTTTCAATTTTCCTCTGCCGCCTCCTTCATTCGGGAGTTCCGGAGCCACTCGCAGTGGCTCGCCGAGTCGCTACTGTCGTCGCTGGCATTCAGCCGGTACGGCGTGAACGCATAGGGCTCGATGCCCATCGCGGCCATAAGAGCGAGCAGTCGCGCCTCGAGGTCCGGGTCCATTACTGCTAACTACAACAGACGACAAGCAAAGAAACCCGACGCGCACCGCATTCACGCCGCCGACGCTGCTGCTGGGGTGCTACGAGGGACAACCGGAAGTTGCAAAAGGAACGCCAGCTGATGACGTATTCATGGGCGGGGCCCAGTCCCAGAGCTGCTTTCTTTATTTTTGTTTGGTGCACCACGTGTACGAGTTGAGAGCGGAGAGGGAGAGCGTAATTTTTAACCGTCTATATCTTCGTTGTTATTGATGCAAGCTCAAACATTCTTGTGTTGGGGTGACGAGTGATGAAATGCCTATCTGTCGTCTGCTTTACGTAATCTCAGTAAATTTATTGCATAGTCCCTTTAACGCTGTCGCGTTAAAATTGTGAGGACCACACTGTAAGGAGAGTCGGATGCCTGTATTTTTGCCTACTATGTCTAATATTTAAATAATTATAACGTTTGAGAATTTCCTTTTGATCGTAATAAGCACATAATGGGGCTTAGAGCCAATGGCGAGATGGAAGCCACGCAGAAAATGCAGTAGCCGAAAAGAAAAAAAAAACAGCTCTTTTCTTATGCCTTTCAGCGTGAACACGTGGGTTTATTTTTTCTGCAGAAACAGTCAGAGGGCAGCAAGTGCAAAAGCAATTTCCGCTTTTGACGTAAAACCACTTGCGGTATTTTAGAGCGGTATGCTCTTTTTTTTGCTTCCTTACAATCGATAGGTACGGTCATTTATTGGGTGATGACTATCATTTTCTTGCACTAAGTAATTTCTAGGCGCTTCGCAATAGCCACGAAAGTACTGGTTGTCACAGTCAGCAACGACGTATCACACTGGGTAAGGGAAGTGTTTACCTGCAATATATGAGCTAATATATTTCACATTGTCATGTAGTAGTTGGAGCTGGTAGCTCGCATCTACACGGCAGAGAAACGCCAACACCAAGAAGCTCTGAGAAAATGGGACAGCACACCGAGACAGCCAGAGGGGAATGTTAGTAGATAGTTTCAGCAGAGCGGGTTTACTGCCCATTCCGATCGCAGCTCCCAGCGGAGCTGCAGCGGAGCGTTGCGCAAGAATAGAGTTTTAGCGCCTCGTCTTCCCCGTCTGCTCAATCGAGGGGTCTTGTTGCGCCTTCTAGTGATCGTGGTTAGACCAAGAAGAAAATGGCTACAAGCAAGACTAATTAATGAATGAATAAATTAATAATAATTGATTACGTTTACTGTGTATTTTTGGCAACAGCGATGGCTTGGTTTTAGCAGCGATGTTTTCCTATTACGAAAAATAGAGAAGTTTGCCACTGCGAGAGCCAAATCAAAACAACGCAAGCCATTCCTCGGAGCGCGTTGTAGTGAGGGCGTGTGATCGTAGGGGGCGCCAGCGAGCATCGTGTTCGAGTTTTTTTCCTGAGTTCCGTTCGCAGGTTATCCTACACCGCCTGTTCGCGATGCCAAAAAGCATTCTACAAGACCCGCTCCTACTTTCCCTAGTTGAAGGGTTTCGAAATAGAGGACTTGTTATGTCTAGAAGTTTTCGGACAAAATTGCTGTGACCTGCTTTTCGTGCACGGGTTCATGAACATCTATATGATGGACAGTGGTATCTCTTGCAGTGCGTTTAGATTTGAGGACGATAGACGCAGGCTGCAGAGGGCATTGCTAATACCCGATGCCCTGACCACTCCGCAAAGAGTGACAGTGCACGGGAATGAGGCTCTCTGCATCACCCCACGTCGGCTTGTGTATCCGAACAGCCTCCACGACCTCGAAGGCGTTTTATGGCGGCACAGGTAGACACTATCGTCTGTAACAAAAGACAGTTTCCTCAGCACCCGGAAGAGAAGTTCTTCCATCTTGTGGATGATGTCAAATATCATTCTTTGCTGAACATTGACACAGCAAAATTGCGTAAATGAAAATTTCTTACACAATCGGCCTACTGTTTTCAGGCCATTCACGCCAAAGGAGCACCGCTGAAGAATCGTTGGGGTTTTATGGACGATATGGCGCGGCCAATTTTCCGGCCGTCGAAAGATCGAAAATCTTTTTCAGTGGGCACAAACGCGTCCTTGCTCTCAAATACCAGGCAATCATGCGCCCGAATGGGATCATCTGACAGTTAGACGGATCATATCCAGGCAGCAAACATGACGCCGGTGAGTGTGAAAACATCGGCGCTAAAAGCCCTCACAAGCATACATTTTGTAACAAGCTGCTCCTAAGCCCGCAGCTTGGAAACCGGCTTTTTCTGTGCTAATTTTGAGGTATGCGTTCTTTTTATACTCTTCCAGTTAACTTCGGGAAGAGCGATGTGAACACAAAGTTGAAGGGCCTAGTCAAAGGCTTAAGCTATTCCATATATGGGAGACCCAGTGTACCCACTGAAGCCTCTCCTGATGAAGCCACAGATAGCTTTCAACAAAGCCATGAGCACCGTGAAACAAGCAGTTAATTGGGGGTTCGGAAAGATTGTGGAGTGTTTGCCTTTTCTGACTTCCAAAAGAACTAAAAGATCTACCGCCTAAATATAAAAAGGATCTTCGAAGGAAGTGCCCTTCTCGCCAACTGCCAGACATGTTTGTACAGTGCCCAGGTGTTAGAGTACTTCGGCATCGACCTCCCATTATTTGAAGTGTACCTAGCCCCGCACAAATGCCACACTTCAGCATACAAATTGGGTGATATTTGTCAATTATACCTTTTTTACAAGGTTACCGCTTCACTGGGCACCCTGAGCTATAGTCGGATAGAACTCAAGTACGAATTGGCTTTTTCCTAACAAAGTATCGCCTTGTAGGCAATGGTGGTGACAAATTCTGATGAACCTGTTAGCGTCACAAAGCAAGGAGGGGACTATCACCTTTCATCTGCCACTCCGTGCATTGCCGCTCTAGCAGACTCATGAGAATCGGCCCAAGTCATTGCATGAAGGGGGTCCTTTAAGGGGAAAAGCCGCTTCGTTCTTGAGTTGTCTAAACTATAGTTGAAAAACCGTACTGAAGAGATTACATTATTTTATCAAGTGTACTTATAATACCTGTCTGCAAACTAGGGGACCATGCACTGAGCGATGTCAGTGCACGTTAAAGAACCCCACATGGTAGATATTTTCCGCAGCTCTCTACTACGGCGCCCATCGTAGCTTGAGTTGCTTTGGGGCGTTTATACATGAGGAGCTTCTTGTAGCCTCCGCGCCGCTGTCATCATCTTATTTTCTTATCTGTTCTCCTTAATTACGGAAGTATGCGTCTACTTTCTCGCTCTCAAGAGCAATAATCCGTCTTTGTCGTCGCCCCTCTCACTTTGTTTGAATAGAATCTGATCTAACAGCCATCCCTTTTGCACATTTGAAGGTCGTATGAACGTCTGTAATGATCTTTTTGGTTCCTGCCCCGTTCTGTGTACGGCGAAGGCGCCAGGCACAGCGGCACCGCCTCCGCCCCGTCCTCTCCCGAAGGTGAGTTTCAGGGTCAGGAGTGGCACAAGAGCACGCGCTTCCTGCAGAGCCCTCGGGGTGTGTGGCAAAACCCTGACGGCGACTGGACCCAGCTGGGGCGCCTGGCAGTCGCCCTGTTTTCCGTGCTGGTCCTCTTATCGCTCGTTGCCGGAGTGGCGAACGCCCTTGGTTGGAGATACGGCCACCCCGTTCAGCAGCGGAAAACCGTGAACCCATCTTGTGCCCACAGCAACTCCACCGGGTGAGGAAGTCTGACGTGAATAAGTGGGAAGAGGTGCACTTACATTTAAAGCTTGATCAGGAGAGAGCTATTCTGAAGCTATGTGCGTTAAGTGAAAACTCTTTTTGACATGTTCGCGGAAAACGATAGAAATGCGCTTATACGGTTAGAGTATCAGTGGCAATAAGCTTTCAACCATGCTGAAAGTTTTATTTTGGCAATATTACTGTGTGTAGCGTGGGAGAAGCACAGCGTGCCGCTCCTCGGATGCCGTCATTGTTTGTATGCAGGATGTGGCATGGAACCGGGAAAGTCTTCAAATTCTTCTTTAAAAACACGAGCCAAGGTTAAGATGAGAGTAATGAGTTTCGACTGGTTTTATACTAAATGGGGCGCTTGCGGATACAACGTACGCTTTCCAACGTATTAAAAAGAAGTTTCCACCTAGCATACGCTGGCAACAAGATGTCCGTAAAAAAATAAATATCGAGTTCATACACTGGAGGCATGAAGACACACAAAAAGTTTTTTGCGTTACAAATATTGGGTGGTGGGAAATTGCGTCTGTTTATTCTTGATATAAAAGACCTTGCCTTGGTGCTGTAGTAGTCCTCGAGAAGTGAACTCACTTAAATGTGTACCAGTGAGAATAAGAAATATTGTTTAGCCAGCTAACATCACGCAAAATGTTCATAGACAGGAGGTGGATATGTCAAGAAGGCAAAACCCGTAATATGCCCCCTGAGAACTATGGAAGTGCTCAGTGTTGAAGATGTTGAGTCCGAGCCTTGGAGGGATCACATGCTGCAGCTGGAAAGAGAGAAAGAAAGACATAAAGATTAAACTGGGTTCAGGCCCGGTTAGATACTTTATTTGTAGGAGGGAAAGCAGGATTGAAAGCAAAGAGATAGAGTAAGAAAGTTTAGTGTGTCATCTGCATACATGGATATGGGTCAATAGAGTGTAATGTGACACATCGTGACATATCCACCCCCTGTCTATGAATATTTTGCGGGATATAAGCTGGCTAAGCGATATTTCTTTTTTTTGACTGTCACTAACGCAGTTAAGTGAGTTCACTTCTGGAAGGCTACTACAGTACCCACCCAAGGTCTTTCCTGTCAAGGATAAACAGACGCCACCCACCATTTGGCACCTTCATCTATCCCGGCAATCGGACTTTCACAGGGTAACAAGCTTCACGACTTGATTCTTTAATGCGTCGGGCACTACGCGAAGGAAATAAGTCGGTGGAAAGCCGTCCTTCTTTTTTCACCTCAAACAGATTTGTTTCTCGCAAGGGTCATTCGAGACTGCTACATGGCTCGTGCAAAAGCTTCGCCTCCCATCTCCTGAACAGTCACCTGGATCACCACCTTCAGGCAAACTGTGGGAGGAAATTACTAAGCTTCTTGCTTGGAAAAACGCGCAAAAAAGACTAACGGACGAACAAAGAACACAAAGACAAGCTCATGTCTCTGCGTTCTTTCTTCTTTTTTCTTTCTACGCGCTTTTTAAAACATCCATTGCAAGAGACTTGCCGAACTTTCTGCCACACTAGGGTTCTTTCCATAGCAACGTTCACTCTCTGGTGTGGAGCTGCATAAAAACGCCGCGAGAGACAACTTCCTTCCTACTAACCAGTAGGTGCCTCTACCAACAGTAGCGGTTCACAATAGTGACATATATGCGGTAATAGTGGCGTTTGCTGCCCGGCGACACCGCCAGGCGTACCCATCGCATTACGGAAACTACACACTCGGTGCGCCCCCCCCCCTCCCCCGCGAAATTATTTATGTAAGTGGCGAAATATAGTTGGGGCAATGATCCTCGCCTTTCAGTTAGCTGCTTATGTGTCTCGTGTTGCCGACCTGATAACCTTCTCACCCAAAAAAGAAGTGCGAAGAGGCTTCGGATAATGATCCCATAAACCCAACCGCAGAAGTAGAGATTTTCCGTACATAAAAATATATCTGCCATGTTTTGTTCACGGGAAGACAGGCAGTATTAGAACGGTCACCAACGTCTTGTATACAACAGAAAAGCCATGTCTGTCACAAGAATTAAAATTATGCGTATTATAAAACCGTGTGCAAACAGTGAGAAGTGGCGGATGATCAATATACAAACTGCATGCCTGTCTGTTCGTGGCCCAACGCCCGAATACAACGGAGTGCGTCAAATTTTACTTTCGGAATTCTTTTTCTCTGAATGGTGTCTGTATCGCTTTTCTAATTACGTAATAGAACCGAGATTAAGAACTTGGCACTGAACCCCTGCTACTAGCGATTTACTGTGCAACGACAAGCTGTAGTGCTGATGCGACAGTTATGAGAGCAAAGTTCTGCGTCCGGCCATCTCCGCGGAAGCTCAGCTGGTACCCCAAGCGTCGGAGTCAGTTCTGGCTCTCCAGCATCGTGGCATCGGTTGAAGTCAATTCGAGGTAGGCCATCAGGGCGGTTGTAATGGAAAAGCGTCTATGATGATTTACGGTGTGACGGTGCGCGCGAGCCTTCGCCTCGGGTTGGCCCGTTCAGGACATCAGGACTGAGACTCGTCCTGAAATGGCAGTTGTTGCAATGCAGGAACCATCACCACTCAGGACAAGTCGATGTCATTTATATGTAACGTCGTACGCACCAGCTGGAGCCACAGTATCTACACAAACCTCCTACTCACATCCGCCCAGCTAACGCTCTGTAAACGGCGCAAAAACGCTGCAAAACAGAATCACACCGACGCCGTAGAGTATGCTGCCGCGATCAGCCTGCGCGGGATGGAACATCAAGATAGGTATCAAACGCTACCTTGCTCTTTCATACGACACTGCTCATATGTCGCCCTCGCCCCTCGCATCTATAGAGATGTGTGGCACTGGTTCATTCGCTGCTGTTATCAGTAGCAAAGTGCTATTTTTGAGCATTTATAACATGGCGCTCGTAGAGCAAATAAACTTACTTGCCGCTGCATCTCCTATGTGGATATTAATGCTGCGTTTTTAGTTGTCTATAACTATTACTAAAGTTATAGAGCCGTACCCCCGCTCCGTCGCTAGTGTTGTGCTATTTTGCCCGATTATTCGCTTTTTAAAAATCATCGCGCAAATCGTGGATATTCTTAAAAATGCTCGATTCGTAATTGATTTGGTTTTTAGCTACATTACTCTTATTCTATTTGGCAGCGAAACTAAGCTTTTCGTATTTGATTTCGAAAGAGTACTACTCGCACACCCTGCCGCAAACATAGAGGCTGTGGTGAGTGTGCTACGCGTATAACGCAGCTTTGGCTTCCTATACGTCCGTGATGCTGCTCGTAATGGTAGTTTTATTACAGTGGGAATGATTACATTAGAAAACAAAATATTCTTCAAATTCTTCTTGTGTCTGTAGCGAAATTAAACAGGTTACGCTTGAGACAGTGGAAAGTAGACATAGATACAGGAGGGATAGCAAGAAATATTGCTCACTTGGATGTTTTTCACAGCAATATACAGTGAACGTATTCAAATGGAACACAAACTGAAAAATTGGAGCAGACACTTAAGCTCCGCCTTATGGATATGACGCGATAGCGTCAATTGGCAATTGCCATATATGCGCAATTGGTCGTTCATAGTTCGCTACGAGTCCTCATACCACTCTTGGTGCAGTGGAGCGCGGGTAAGCGATGCGTCTCTGGCCTGCAATGGTAGCTGCTGCCACCGGCGGTAGTTGAGAGATCTAGGCTTCTCTTCAGCTGACTTTAAGGGATTGGCGGCAAGCGCCGATCAAGGTAGTTCAAGACCGTGGCGCTTGCGTTCTACAGTTATGACGCGTCACTGTGTCCTAGCGGTTACGGCATTCGGATGCTTAACCAAGGACGCTGGTTCTAAGGCTAAGAGCTGCGGTGACGACGTTTCTCATAAAGCGAAAAGCGAACCGCGGTCGTGCACTTCGCGATGTCCGTGTACTTTTAAGAATCCCAGGCGGTTTAGATCAAGAGGCATTTCTTCGAAATATGAATTATAAGGGGGTAAAGTCCTACATACTATAGAGATCAGGCCTCGTTCGCCGTCTCTTCTCCCCCCGCCCTTCATGAACTTGTATTTAACAATGACTTTAGTGTCTTAACCATTAAACTGTAACAGCCTCACCTATTCACAATACCACTATGCGGTGAAACGAAAAGAACGTCTCTGTTTTCAGGTATCCTGTGGTCAGCCTTCTGGCATTCCCATCTTCAGAAGTTTATTTGTATTCATTGAGCAAGAATTCAAGGTATTCGCCGAAGATCCCGGCAATTTTGCGAATATCTGGTTACGAGGCATTTGCGTCACCTAGGCGCAACAGATCCAGCAAAGTCACCGTCTACATTCGACGTGAACTTACATATGTGCAACATTCAGTTCCTCCGAACAAAGACAATCAGTAGGTTTGCCTGACAGTGAAGAGCCGACACCTGACGTTTACGATACTGGCGGTGCACTTAGCGCCATCAAGTCGTTTCGACGCTAGAAGGTTGAGTGGTTTGATGGCAGCTACACCTGCTCCGTGGGTTATTATGGGTGTCTTCAATGCTCATCACACCACGTGGGGAGGCGTTAGGATGGACGTTAGGGGAATACAGCTTGTGTCCTTCGCCTCTGACCATGACCTCCAGTGCCTTAATGACGGAAGCCCGACCTATACTCGAGGGGTGACGTATAGCAGCTGTTTGGACTTGACTTTCGTTTCACAGTGCCTTACCAACAGCGTGCGGTGGTTTTCGGATGTAGAAACCCATGGCAGCGACCATATCCCAACCTATCTGATTATTACCGGTCATTCCACATTTTCCCCAGACAAGTGTAGGCAGCGCATTTACTGGACAGTTTTTAAATTACTTATGCAGGCTGCTTGCACAGAGGGCTTCTCTACCGGTCATAAACAAAAAAATTAAAGAGGCCATAGAACACGCCACCTGCCACTTTAACCCTGTCGCTAACTACATCGATTTTGACTTCGAATTGCAGCGACTACGATCACAACAGCTGAAGGCAGAGCGCAGATACCGACGCACAAAGTCGCGCCTAGACCTAAGAGATGCTCGGCGCATAAAGAAGATTCAGCGCAGAATTCAGGCACTGCAAACACAACGCTGGAGGCCATTTTGCCAAACACTTGATCCACGGAAGCCTTTGTCACGCGTTTGGAGTGTAATTCGGGGTCTTCGCACGTCCCCTCAACAGCGCTACCCGTTCAAATCCATCGCGCTCCACCAAAGGCGCAGTGTGGTTGAGGTAGCCGAAGATTTCGGCGCAAGAATAACAGGCCCTCCGAATCCAGGCGCAACGCTGCACTGCAACAATGTTCCACCTTCACGGGATTCTCGTATGGATGTACTATTCTCCATGGAAGAACTTGATGCTGCTCTGGCTTGTTGTAGAAGGTCATCATCACCAGGGCCTGATGGTGTGACGTACTCCGCAATTGCCAACATTGGCCAAGAAGCTCGACGGGCTATTTTGGACACTTATAACAAGTCATGGACTGCTGGCATAGTTCCTCATAATTGGAAGACCAGTCGTCTGGTTCCACGTCTTAAACAGGGGAAATTACCGCTCGACCTTTCATCATACCGTCCAGTTGCCCTCGCCAGCTGCGTCGGCAAAGTTATGGAAAGAATGCTGCTCATACGCTTGGAATGGTACTTGGAGCGATATCAGATTTATCCAACCTTCTTGTCTGGTTCCGACGGGGCCGCTCTTCTATCGAAAACGTGGTTGACCGTGTAACGTCGGTGCAGCACAGCAATAGTTTGAAACGATTGACAGTGGAATTGTTTTTGGATATCAAGGACGCGTACGACAACGTAACACATCAGACTTTTTTTGACTCAATGGAACCTGCTGAGATCGGAAGCCGCACGTTCAGCTGGATACGCAGCTATATCAGAGAGATTGTTTTTTGTCCTGACTGCGGACGGACCAACGTCCTTACGCCGAAATTCGCGCGGAGTCCCTCAGGGTGGAGTGCTGAGCCCAGTTCTCTTCAACTTTGCTCTCATTGGCCTGGTCGGCGTATTGCCACAATCTGCTCAGATCCCTATATTATTTGGGCATCAGGGGTGACCCGTCCTCAAGTTCGTGCAAGACTTCAAAAGGCGGCATCGATATTGACATCTTATCTTCGCTTGCAGGGCCTGAACATTTCGACCGAAAAGTGTACACTTGTGGCGTTCACGCGCAAAGTAATGTCACGTTACACCATTCGCATCAATGGCGAAGCTATTCACTATGAAAGAAGCCACAGCTTCCTTGGTGTTGCCATCTACAGGACCCTCTCATAGTGTCCACATATCTACGACATGAGGAAAAGACTAATTGCGATTGTCCACGCCCTCTCCTTCCTCGGGGGAAAGTCCTGGGGCGCATCAGTGCGCTCGATGCTACAACTTTACCGTTCCCTATTTCTGGACTACATGAGGTAGTCTTCCGATATTCAGTTCCATTAGAAAGACAAACATCAAGACTCTTCAAAGTGTGCAAGCGCAAGCTGTCCGTATCTGCCTTGGACTGCCTAAATGTGCATCAACAGCAGCATCTGTTCTTGCCCGGGAACATCCTTTTAATACATACATTGCGGTTGACACCGTGAGAACACATATTCGGCACCTCACACGGGTTCCCTGTCATCACCTCGCAACACTCCCAATAATTAGGCCGCGTACTGCATTCGCCAAAGTCATTGAAGCCCATCGCACATATCTTCCATCGGAGTTCACCCAAGCGTCAAGACCGTGCTCACCCTTATGGAGTCTTCATGAACCTTGGGTTCAACTCTATATTCCTGGCATTACGAAGAAAGCTGGTGTATCACTGCCCGCTCTCAAACAACTGACATTGAATCATCTGCATTCTTACCACAGTCACCGCATACTTGTTTACACTGATGGATCAGTTCACTCGACCAGTTCTGCGGGGTCGGTGGTGATACCGGCTAGATCCATCTTCATGAAAGTGAAGACGACCTATCTAAAATCTTTAACTGGTGCGGAACTCGCAGCCTTACGGGCTGCGGTTGAGTTCATCAGTCAAGAACCTCCACATGGCTGGACGGCTTTCACCGACCCTAAAGCAGCTCTTCAAGCCCTGCAACTTGCGCTACGCCGCGGGTCGTAGGAACAAACTGTTGCTGAGATCCGTCTACTGTGACACGGCACCGTATCGAAAGGTCATGAGATCATTTTTCAATGGCTGCCAGGACACTGTGGTATTAACGGTGATCACCAGGCCGATGCGACTTCGCGTTCTGCTCACAACGACGGACGTCCAGTGAGGATCCCAATATCAAGACCTGACGCTGCGTGTGGCCTTCGCCCTTTCGCGCTGGAGCTCACACTTTCAGCGTGGAACACGGAAGAGTTTTGCAACCTCCGCCTCAAGGCACTGGATCCTGGACTGCGCCTTCGTCTTCCACATAACTTAGCACGTCGCGAAGCAACATTGTTACGCCGTTTATGGATCAATGTTGCTTTTACCAACCACTATGTTTTCCGGATGGGGATGGCCGACAACCCTGCCTGTGAAAGCTGTGGTTGTGAGGAGACCATCGCTCATCTTCTCCTTGAGTGCCCTGCATTTGCGAGTGCAAGGCATAGACTGTGTTGTGCCCTAGACCGCCTCGATCCTCGCCCATTAACAGACCAAAAGATCCTCGGTCCGTGGCCACAGCAGTCGGCTGCCATCAAGGCATACACGACACTCTTTGCCTACTTGAGACCAACTGGATTGAGTGACAAATTGTGACAGCGTTGTGCGTGTGTGTGTGTGTTATGCCTTTTTCCCTTCTGTCTTCCTCCTTTCAGTCCCCTAATTCCTCTTCCCCACTGCAGGGTAGCAGCCGGAACCCCTTTCTGGTTAACATCCCTGCCTTTCCCTCCTCCTCTTTATCTCTCTATCTCTATCTAGCAAGGTATTCGCCCTCATAGTGCCACTGGGTAAATTCCCATTCGTTTCATCACCAGAAAAGTCACGTCAGATGCATTTAGACTGGTGTTTGTCGCGGAAAACGCTCCAGCATTCCCATCGACCAATTTTCTGCTTTTAGATGATCTGCAGTTAATGAGAAAATTTTGTATAGTTGTCGCTAATAAAAACTGCACAATAAGGCAACGTAACGTCACTTTGATATTTTGGGACATCACGGTTCTATATCTACAGCTGTGGACCCAAAGATCAAAGAAATCCGCAAAGGAATCGTTATTTTTTATTTATGACGACGAAAATTAGGCAATTGGTCTTGTAGGGAAAGTACCAGTAGTCAACCGCAGACCAAGGTGGTACACAGCATCAAGACTTTTAGGGTGCTTTTTCGTACCTACTCGTACACTGCTTAGTCGTCGTCTATACGTGATAGAACTATAATGTTTTGAACACTCAGCAGGCAGTCTCGATCTGTGCCCCAATACTGGTGGGACAGGAGCTTCAGAAGGTTCATTGATTTCGTACATTTAAGTCTTAGCTGCTTAATGTTTTTGATGAATGTGAGATTTTCGTCGACTATGTACTCTTTTTGGACAGAAATACTATGTCCGTTAAGTGTGATGTCGGGTTTAGGTCTAATACCACGTTTTTTTGTGAAGAGTACGCTTACAATCGTTGATGAGTTGAGTTTAAATTCGTTTTGGTCTGCCCACTTTGCTACTTTATTTACTCCCAATTGATTTTCCGCTCACAGATGGTCAAATTACATGACTTGTATCTTATTTATACATCGTCGGCATAAACAGAGTAGGATATAGATCTAGGCAGGGCGCTCATTAATGAATTCATTTTCAGTGTAAAAATAGTGCAGCTAAGAACGCCGACTTGAGGGACACCGTTCTCTTGTACAAACTCTTGGATAACGAGTTCTCTACACGGACATTGAATGTTCGTTTAGACGGATAATTTTCAATGGTGGACAGCATATTCCCCGAGATCCCAAAGACGAACAGGTCGCGGACTGTACCACAGCGCTATCTGGCATCGTATGCTTTTTCAAGATTAAATAAAACCGAGAAACAGGGCTTTTTATGCACAAAAGTGTCCCTTACGTAAGATTCGAAGGCAACGAGCTGTCAGTAGTTGACCGGTTAGCCCTAAATCCAGCTTGCTGCTGGTCAAGAAGACCATTGAATTCAAGTAAATGCACAAGGCGACGATTGATCATTTTGTCAAATAGCTTACAAAAACCGCTCGTTAGGGCAGTTGGCCGATAACTGGCAGCAAGTGTGGCTTCTTTGCCTTGCTTTAATACCGGCATTATAATCGCTTCTTTCCAGGCTTTTGGAAGACGCCCAGCAGCCCATATCTTATTAAACAGAAACATCACAGTTTGAAAGGTTTCTTCATGCATGTGTCTGGGCATTCCATACGTGACCCTGTCAGAGCATGCTGCTGTTGACTTTCCAGATGAGCCTAGAGCAACCTTCAACTCTTGTAAACTAAATTGGCTATTGTATCCTCCCACAGATGGCTTTTCTTTTACAACTGGTTTCTGCTCCTCAAGTATTTTGTAAAGAAAGAAGGAATCTCTATAATGCGCCGAGCTAAGAGTGCATTCGAAACGTTTGCCTAGTGCATTGCTTGGTGCTCCACTGTGTCACCGACAGTGCTAACGAGAGGAATCGGTTGTGTACTATGCCCTTCAAGTGCTTCTAGGCTACTGTACACGTTATGCGTATCTGTGTAAGAATTTAATGGGGAGAGAAACGACTGCCAACTTTCCCCTTTGGATATACGTCGAGTACGCCTGCCGTTTGCTTTAGCACGCTTAAAGTTTATCAAGTTTTCAATCGTAGGATAACGTTGGAATATTCCACCATGGTCTTCGTTTGTTTTCTCTTTTACCTGATGTCTGTGGGATGGATTTCTGTGCAGCGCCTATCATATGCAGTGTGATCAGGGATTGCGATTCATCTATTCCTAGTTCTGAAATTGAAGAACAGGGCAATGCTGATAGTTCCCAGAACGTAATCCAATCAGCAATTTGTTCTTTAAACTTCCTAGGGTTATTTACCCTCGGGCTGATATTTTCGGGATATTTCAAAGAAATGGGAAAGTGGTCCCTTCCATACAAACTTTCAATAAGAGCCCAATCAGTAACGGCGAAGAGCAATGGAGAGCCAGCAGCAAGGTCTATCGCTGTGTATGAGTTGTGTGTTGAATTAAAGTACGTTGGTTCTATTCTAATGAATATGCACGAGCCAGATGAGAACAGAAATTTTTCGATTAGCGCTCCTCGAGAATATGTTCTGGTACCTCTCCATACTGGGTGGCGAGCGTTAAAATCACCAACCAACAGGAGTGGCTCAGGAAGCTGAACAATGGGATTTTCGAGATGATCATTCGACAGCCGATGATCTGGCGGGATATATAGAGAACATACGGTTATTACTCTGCCATACTTAGGGCTCGTATTTCCACTGCCTCTAAATCAGTAGCCAGTAGAAAACATTGCGAGGCACTGAATTCTGCACCACAACCGTAACGCCACCTGATGAGTGCACGATGTCTTGCCTGTCCTTCCGGTACACTGCGCAATTTTTGAGAAAGTTTGTGTGTGTTCTGTTTAAGTGCATTTCTTGTAGGCAAAATATGCTTGGTTGATATACCGCGAGTATTTCATATATGTCTTCCATGTTCTTAAGTAGGCCCCGGCAGCTCCATTGGATAATGCTCTCTAAAGCAATAGTCCTGGTGAGTAAGCGCAGATTACTGGGAGTTATTTAGATGCCGCCGTCTTTATCAGGTGGCTTGACTGGCAGATGTCTTTTCGGTTTAAGGTGGTCTGCAATACTCCGCCTCTCTATGGGGGCCTCTCTCAACGCCTCCGATGCTGAGGGTTACGGTGTCATGTCTATTGCTTCCGGTGTAGACGCGGAGGCAGACGTGGATTTTTCAAGAGGGAGAGACTCCCTCTCATTTGTCTGTGTTTTCCCAGAGGTCTGCCAAAAGTTGACCTCTGGGACATGGAAGTTTGGTGCAGACGGAGGATGCTTGATGAGGGGCCGTAAGGTCGCGCATGAGCGATGCTGAATTGCCTGCTCACTGTGGCGAAACGCCGCCCGGCACCCGGGCGTGCTGCATGAGCATAGGATCTTCCGGAGAGAAGCGAGAGCTTCTTCCGGGCTTCCGAGAATGTGATTTTTTCTGTAACGTTCAGATGAATGATTTTTTTCTCGTTTTGAAATTTCTGATATGTTCAAGAGTAGGCGGTATGTGGCCCGTGGCAGTTTGGACACCCTACTTGAGTGGCACTGCAGTTATAGGTTGGGGGCTCATGGGCACCGCACTTCGCACATGTGAGGTTTCCCCTGCATGTTTTTGATCCGTGTCCGTACTTTTGGGGAATGGAAACATCTTCTCGGGTTGGGGATATATTGATGGACTTTGGAGTGGATGAACTCTTCATTTATAGCATCTAGAAGACGGAACCGTTCAAATGTTAGGACAATATGGGGTGTCACCACCTCTTCACCGTTCCACTTTATGGTGATGCGGCGAAGGGCAATGACACCGCCATCTCGGAAGCCTTCTAGGAGGTCAGTTTCTGTTTCTTGGATCAGATCGCGTTCTGATATGACAGCTTGCACTGTGTTTAGATTCCGGCGGGGAGTGATGGTCACCAGGAGGCGAGTGAACTACTTTTGCCTCAAGAGGACGTCAGAGTGGTCTTTTTGAGAATTTAAATAAGGTCGCTAGATGCGAGTTTCTTTGGTTTGTACTTTTTCCCAATCATATTATTAAGGGTTCGAGCGATAAGGAAATCAGACATCGCTGCAACGATGTCGCTATCTACCAGGGAGTGTATCAGTAGGAAGTGAGGAAAGTGGTCAACATCAGATCGGGTACTGGTAGACATTTCATCGGTGCGGTTCCTTTTTTATGTTTTTTAGAAGAAAGGGTTGTCGCAAATTGGGAGCGTGTCCCCGACTTTTCGAAGGGGAACGCTATCGCGTGTGGTTCGAACAAGAGAACAAAGGGATGAAACAACACAAAATGAAGTCATATATATAATTTAAAGGAAAATGGCGAATAAGAAACGGAAAAGAAAACAAGAAAAACACACACTCAACACGCGTACAACAATACAGAATAAAGGAAAGAGTTCACCCAGTACTGAGTGTCCCAGGTGATGGAGGGATGCCTTGTAGACAGGACGAAACGCTGGTTAATGAACTGCGACGTGTCACTGGCGTTGCCTCGAAGGAGACGGCGAAAGAGAGCAAGGTGGTATTAGGAGCGGAGGGAACTGCAGGAAGACGCCGGTGGTCTTCAGTCAACAGCTCGAAGAACTTGGCAGCGGCAGGAAAAAACGTACCAGGTCTCGTCGACGGCGTCACAAAACGCCGGAGGCTTAAAGCAGGCTCTCCAAGAGTGGCTTTCTGCAGCACGGATCCTCAGTCCATCGGCTGCCACCTTCACACTTGCAACGAACGCAGTAGGCTTACGTCGGTGATCCAAGGGAGGTCACGGCAGCACGGACCCAACGTCCGACGGGTGACACCTCCACGCTTGAATGACCCGATCGCCGCTGTCCTGTCTCCCTTCACACCTCGGTTTTCTGACACGTCAGCTCTCCTCGTGCTCGCCACGCTCTTTGTCGCCGTCGCCTCGCATACACCCTTGGCCTCGTACGTGCACACGCGCAATGCTGGGCTGGCACGCGCAGCGCTCCGCTGTCCGACGCACCACTGTCGGCGCACGTATCGCCATAAAAAATCCCCAATGGTTTGGTGTGCACCTCACATATGGCCCTTCTTCGAAATTTTTTTTCGCAGAAAAAAACTGCTGTCGGCGCACACAACACAAATGTTCACTTGTAAAGCAGACAAACGCCACTGATGCACGAAAAGTAATGTTCAAGTGACAAAATCACACTCTGATAAACTCACAACACAAATTCACACTCCTAGACTACATTTGAACAGGTAACCATTGCAAACACACGGGACAGTAGCACTGTACATTGGGCATCTCCCTCCAGCCACTTACAAATGACTCCTGCAAACAGCGCCTACGTATTCCGAGTCTGAGTACTGAGTAACTTATTTTGATTACAACGGAAGATGACGCCGGCACGGTCTCTTGGGACAGACACTCTTCACACCGTTTGAGCATATTGATGTTGAATAGCTTCTTCCCTGGTTTAGAGCTCTCTGAGGGCGGCGAGTGGTCCTCGCACATGTCGTCCAAAAATCACTAAAACAGAGGAAACCCCAGACTCGCCAGCGGTACCAAGGGACCCGCTTCTGCGAGTTTTAATTGGAGCTGCAATCTAAGCTCTTCAGCTTCTGCTAGCGAATTTGCATGCTCGGTTCGGCTTGTGCATTGGGCTAATCAGCCTATACTTGCCGCTCTTGGCGTGCTCGCATTCGGCTTGTGCTTTACACTCCTCAGCCTCTGGCCGCCCCTTTTTATGCTCGCGTTGAGCCTGACGTTCGGATGCACGTGCTGCGCGTTCCTTATCTTGTTCGGCAGCCACCCACGTGCGCAGCTTGGCGTCTGTCAACCCCATGCGTTCACTCAACTTGGCCAAATCCTTTAGTGTTGCCATAGTTTCTTTTTACAGACCCATGAATGGGGAAAAAAACCACGGCTTCGTCCTGTCGCGCGGACGCCAGTTGTCGCGAATTGGTAGCGCGTCCCCACTTTCCGAAGGGGAACGCTATCGCATGCAGGTTCGAGCAAGAGAACAAAGAGATCAAACAAAACAAAGCAAAGCCTTATTTAGAAATTAAAGAAAAAGGGCCAATAACAAACGAAACGAAAACAAAACACACACTCAACGAGTGTAGAACACTACAGAATACAGGAAAGAGTTCACCGGTACTGAGCGTCCCAGGTGAAGTGGGGATGCCTTGTAACTTCTTGTATGACATGTTGTTGCGGAGTCTGTTTTGTGCGGAACTGTGTAAGAGTGAAATCGCGGATTCCAGGAAAATTGAACCATGGAGGTAGTGAATCTCGCCTTCGTGCAACACCACGTAGTATGTCAAGTATGTCGAGATCCTGGCACTTATCTTCAAATCGCAAGAGTAGAGGACTGGTGGCTTGCTTTTTGTTCTTGCATATTATTCTGGAAGTAGAGCTCGTTACAATTGGATAGCAGGTTTGTTTTGGTATGATATCTTATTTTAAGGATATATGAACAAGTCAGAGTGGTTCTTCTAACTTCAAGAGGCGTTTCATTAGTTTCTACATAGAGGCTGACCGTAGGAGATGTCCTGTATGCTGCACACGAAAGGCATAGGCTTCAGTTGTGTACTGGATACAAATTTTTAGGTATGATGGTCTTGCTGAACCGTACACAATGCACTCATAATATGCGGAGGAACGTACCAAAGAGCGATATATTGTTACGTGGCGGCCAGACGAAGAAGGATTGGATTGGAAAACATTTAATTCGTCAGAAAAGGCAGAATGCAGACGATCCGTTCTAGGTGGCTATCAGTCCACGGCTGACAGCGACCTGGGTAGCCCATTCAATGACCCGGGTTTGAACTCCCAAGTCTGAGCTGACCAACACGGCCTCCCACTGCTCGAGAGTAGGAACCTGTATTAGAGACTTCGGGGGCGGCTCCTCTTTACAATTCCACAATAGGTGATCATAAGTGGCTAAATCACCACATAATGTACATGCAGGGTCGTGTTCACCGGGGTAGAATTTTGACAACAGGTAAGGCGTCATGAAGGATCGCGTCTGGAGTCGCCTCCAAGTGGTCTCCTGCTCCTTATTAAAGGCTTTGTCTGGAGGAGGGAATATCCTCCTTTCAAGTTTAAAATGATTAGTAATATCGTGAAAAGAAGATAGGCCGTCCTTCGAAAAACTCTCAGCAACGACAGCGTCCCCTGCTCGGCTGACGAATCCTCGAGCTGTTATGTGGGCCGCTTCGTTACCAGGGTTCCCCGAGTGAGCCGGGACCCATATCAATTCAATAATTCTGTCTAAATCTTTGGTTTGACCCAATATGCTCATTGCTGCCTGAGAAATTCTGCGCCTCGCATAATTGCGTATGGCAAATTTAGAGTCCGCGGCGGCTGCGTTTTTATGGAGGAAAAACGCTAAGGCGCCCGTGTGCTGTGCGATGTCAGTGAACGTTAAAGATCCCCAGGTGGTCGAAATTATTCCGGAGCCCTCCACTACGGCACCTCCTTCCTCCTTTCTTCTTTCACTCCCTCCTTTATCCCTTCCCTTACGGCGCGGTTCAGGTGTCCAACGATATATGAGACAGATACTGCGCATTTCCTTTCCCCCACAACCAATTATTATTATTATTAAATTTAGAGTCGCTGAGTATGGTAGTAGCTTCTGTGTTAACGATAGCAAGGGCGATTGTCGCCTCTTCTGCCGTTTCCGAGGATTTCGTTATGGTAGTGCCGGAGACTATCAGTCTACCATGCGTATCCACCGCCGTTAGTGCGAACGCTTGTTTCTGGGGATATTCTGCGGCATCTACATATACTGCATGTTCATCTTGGTTGTATATGTTGTGTAGAGCTTTTGCCCTAGCCCTTCCTCTCCCCTCGTGGTGAGCAGGATGCATATTCTTAGCTAGTGGCTTAACTCTTATTTCCTTAGCGATGCGTTTAGGTATCTGTGTTTTGGTATCTTGGGGTGGCAACTGTATGCCTAGTCCTAAACGATCAAGTACGGTTCTTCCTGCTTTGGTGTGGGAAAGCCAGCCTCTCTGCATTGTTAAGTGTGCCTTTGTAAGCTCGTCTAAGGTGTTGTGTACTCCCAAGCCCAGAAACCTTTCGGTGGAGGTACAGTTCGGTAGCCCTAATGCTACCTTGTATGCTTTTCTAATCATAGACTCTACTTTGGCTTTTTCTCTACTGTCTAATTTTAAGTATGGGAGTGCGTAGACAAGTATGCTTATTACAAATACTTGTACTATTTTTTTTTAAGTTCTGTCTCCTTCACTCCCTTCCTTTTGCTTGCAATTCGTCTAATTAGTCTTACCGTCATATTGACGGTGGTCTGGAGTTTTTCTAGTGTTTCCTTGTTCTTCCGGTTCGACTGAAGGAAGAGTGCTAGGATTCTTATAGTTTGAACTTCCTTTACAGGGAGCCCTTCCACCGAGATTTTCAGTGGAGGCGGAGGTTTGCAATTTTTTGCTCGAGGGCCCCTTGGTTTGTATCTGATTAGAAATAATTCGGACTTGGAGGGCGAGCAGGTTAGCCCTGCTTTACCCGCCAGGTCTTGTATTATGTCTACAGCTTGTTGCAGGGTATCCTCTATCTGACCATCGCTGCCAGTTGTGGTCCATAAAGTGATATCATCTGCGTAGAATGTGTGTTGCAGCCCCGGGATGGCTGCTAATTTAGAAGGAATTTTAATTAGTGAGAGATTAAAAAGGAAGGGTGTCAGGACTGAGCCCTGTGGCGTTCCTTTACTACCAAGTGAGATAGAGTCTGATTTAATCTTTCCCACTGCTATTTCTGCCGTTCTGTTACTGAGAAATGACTTGATGTACTGGAAAGTTCTTTGCCCTATGTTATGTCCGAGAGATTCCTTAAGATAGCATCGTGCGTGACATTATCAAACGCCTTGTTCAAATCCAAGCCTAATATGGCTTTAGTTCCTCTGATGCGTTCCATGTCTATGATGTCTGCCTTGAGTTGCAGCATAACATCTTGGGTAGAAACATTAGCCCTAAAACCTAGCATGGAGTTAGGGAGTAAGTTATTGTCCTCAGCGTATGCTTGTAGCCGATTGAGAATTATATGTTCCATTAACTTTCCTAAGCAGGATGTTAAAGAGATTGGGCGTAGATTCTCTATACACAATTTCTTGCCTGGTTTTGGAATGAATGTAATCTTTGCATGTTTCCATTCTTGTGGAATGTTTCCGTCTGTCCAGTATTTGTTCATGAGATCAGTGAGTGCTTTCACTGACCCTGCGTCCAAGTTTCTAAGTGCTTTGTTAGTAACACGGTCAGGCCCGGCTGCAGACGTGGTGCGTAGTTGCCCCATGGCAAGCCACACTTCCGACTCCGTAATCTCAGCGTACAAGTCCTCGTTGGGTGTTCCCTGATAGTTTAGCAGCGGTCCATCTGGGGTTGTGTTTAAGTATCGATCTCGTAGTTCCGTTAAGAACTCCTCTGTGGTGCCTTGATACTGATGAACTAATGTCATAAGTTGACCTCGTTTAGTTGATTTAGCCTCTGTGGGGTCAAGAAGGTGCCTTAGCAGATGCCACGTTTTCAGGCACTCGAGCTGGCCATTCATGCGGTCGCAAATTTGCTCCCATTGTTTGTGTTGAAGCTCTAGAGTATATTTTTCAATTAGTCTCTGCAACTGTGCAATTCTCATTTTAAGATTTTTGTTGTGTTTGTTCCTCTTCCAGCGGTTTTGCAAGCTGAAATGAGCTTCCCACATATGCAATAACCAAGAGTCAGTGACTTGTCCTTCTTCCATGCCGATTTCGGCTGTGGTAGACTTAATGCCCATTTTTAGTGATTCCACCAAGTCCCCGAGATGTTCAATTACTGGGTCTGTGCTTGCATCTTTTTGTCTTTGTTCTCTTATTACCCTGAACTTGTCCCAGTCCGTGATTTTTACTTTGTTGAAGACTGATTTATGCTTTGCTGTCTCAAAGGTGGTAGATATAATGTAATGGTCACTGCCTAGCGTGTGTCCTGTGTTAGTCGATGTTCGGTTTTGTATGTTCTTTGCCAGGGTTAGGTCTGGCGACGTGTCTTTACATATACTGTTGCCTAGTCTCGTGATTTCTTGGGGGTTGTTCAGGACAGTTAGGCCTAGATTTTGGACCACTTGCCATACCCTGTTGCCTTTGGGACCGGCTCTAGTGTATCCCCATTCCGGGTGGGGTGCGTTAAAGTCCCTTACTATTAATAGCTGGGCTTTAGCCGCTAGTTTCAGTCTTGATAAGTAATTCCGGTATACCGGTACCCTTATCTTTGGGTGGTCTATATACATTAAGCAGAAACAAATTTGTATCTCCTCGTTTCTTGGGTAAAATCTCAAGGAGGACGTAGTCTTCCTTTGAACTTTCTATGGAGTGCTGTAGAGCAGTAATATTGCGTTGCAATAATACGGCGGTGGACATTCCCGTAATTGAGCCGGCATCATATCCTGGCGGAAGAAACGCCTTATAGTCCGGTAATTTGACCGCGCCACTAGCTTCTTGTAGAGCAATAATGTCTGGTGGACGTTGTTGTGCTTGAATGTGAAACTGCAGATTCCCCTGTTTGCGCCGCAAGCCTCTGCAATTCCACTGCCATACCTCAATTTGTTGCGACGGGGCCATATTGGTGATCCACTCTTTGCTGTAATGATGTTAAGCTGTTCTCCAATGCGGTCAGCTTCTCTATCACTTGTTGGAGCATATACATTACTTGAGTTTGGAACGGTCTGAATTCCACTGCTAAGGCATCTACCTTAGCCTCTAAGTTTCCTACTCTAACCTCTAGGCTGTCTACCTTGTTCTGAATGCTATCCACTCTTGTAGTGATTGCATTAGGGTCAGCTCTTAATGGAGCGGGCGTAGCCGGCTGCGGTACATCGCCTGCAGAGGCTTCGGCAGCTCGTTTGTTTTGGATATTCTCCGCTTGGGGAGGGTGTCTTTTAACTGCGGTGCGTTTGTCTGTTTCCATAGCCCCGCATGCGGGAATGGGTGCTTTAAGAGGGGCTTGCACAGGTGTTTGCTGTGACTGTGCTCTTTGCTCTCTCGAGGCCATGACAAATCGACGAAGCTCCGCCATTTCTATCTTTAGTCTGGCGTTTTCCTCGTCACGCGCCTTAAGCTCTTTGTGGAATTGTTCTATAAGTTCCTTCTCCCGAGCGCTGATCTGTTGGGAGGCCGGATTTGGCCAGCTCACCTTTTTGTTGGTTCGGTTGCTGCTTCTGCCTCGGTCTGAACTTGTGCTCTTCTCTCCATCAGCCGCCCCACTCAGCGGCGGGAAGGAACTGGATCTATCTCTGCCCTGGTTCCATGTTTGGTTCCTCGCCCGGCTCGAAGATCGGTGCATGGATCTCGGGTGATGCTCCACGTGATGTTGGGCCGCACCTTCCACGTGATGCTGGGCCGCACCCTCGTTAAGCCTATGTGATTGTTGTCTCCGGACCACGAGGCGGTGCTTGCAATTCCGGCTCCCGGTGTGGTGTGCCCCATGGCACACGATGCAGTCGGGTTTACATGTGAGGGGCTCCCCATCAGGAGGTGCAGGATGGTTCTCGCCACATCGGTGGCACAGGTTGGCTTTGGGTCTGTAGCAGACGTCGGCTCTATGTCCGACTCTCCTGCAGTTTTAGCAGGTTTCGACTTGCTCCCGTTAAGGGTGCACATGGAATACGTATCCCCAATAGTAGATCTGGCTCGGAACTTTGTTCCCTTGGAATGTTATCTGGATCGTTTTTTAACGACCCAGCTGATGAGCGTCGAGGATCAGGATACCGGGGTTGCGATTAATGAAGCCGTGTCGGACTTCCTCCGGCGAGCTTCCTTCGTAGGCTTGATAAATGACACCTCTGACTGAGTCGTCTGGCGCTGCTACATACGTCGTCACTTCATAGGTGTGATCTCCAAGCTGGAACGCTTTGACTTCGGAGTACATTGCATCTCGCTGGCGTGCCGGGGTGCTTAGAGTGAGCGTGTTGTTATTAGAATTAACACGCATGGTGTCTTCAGTTAGTACGGCCTGAAGAGGAACCTTGGCTGCCGCGCACATGGCGAGTTCGAGTTTGCGTGGC
>JARKHS020011307.1:0-14759 GCA_030143305.2 Amblyomma americanum | reverse complement strand
ACCAAAGACGTGGACGAAAGGAAGACACACAGAACGAGCGTCACTCACAGAGGAGGTTTATTGCCAGGAAACATGCAAACAGGGGGTACGATACGCAAAAAAAAAACAACTCAATAGCACCTGTGCGATTGCAGAACAACGGCTGGAAAACCGAAAGAACCTGAAATGACATTCGGGATTAAGCACCAAAAAAAGTTTTTACCACGATGTGAGGGTGTTGCTTACAAAATGCCGACTGTAGTTTACATTTCTCGGCTGCTTGCCCGAAAGACGCGGGTTCGATCCCGGCCGCAGTGGTCGAATTTCGATGGAGGCGAAATTCTAGAGAACCGTGTGCCGTGCGATGTCAGTGCGCGTTAAAGAACCACATGTGGTCGAAATTTCCGAAGCCCTTCACTACGGCGTCTCTCTTATCCTGAGTCGCTTTGGGACAATAAACCCCCATAAACCAAACCTAGTTTACTTTTCCCGAGGGTGCAAAAAATCAGAGTGGCTGTTCGGGCTGGTTGGTATGTCTTGATGAAACTTTTAGGGCTTGAGGACGAGAAGGAGCAAGAAGAAGACAACAATCATCGTGCCAACAACAATCATGTTTGCCCTATTTAGACAATACTGTTGCATTACACAGACCGGCTAACAAGAGAAGTTCGTGATGCGTACCACATAAACAAAAAAAAACAAAAATGCCCGTCAGCAAGCCCTCTCATTTGAGTGGGGAAAATGATGTCATGCACCGAGATTTGAAGTAGCAAGCCACAGGTTTGATTTGTTTTGTTTGCTTGGTTGCCGCGATTGCCATCTCTTGTACATATTTCTGATCAGTAAACTTCTGTTGTGAGCCTGCGCTCGTTCTACGTATCAAGAAGTACTTTGGTTTGGGCTAGTTGGCTCATAGGTGTAGATGATCTCAGGACGGCGCGAAAAGAACGACGATAGAGGCACAAGAACACAACAGGAAAGGCGCTAACTTGCAACTGAGGTTTATTCGACCAAACCCTTACATTTTATGAAGCACTCGAGCCGTATCGCAATAGCCTATCACACAAGATTAACAAATTGTCGACAACAGTCAGAACTCAGCAATTAGGCGCTACTTCTAACACACCCGAAGATATATTCAGCACTACACAGCTGATAAAAGCCAACTTTCTTTGGACTAAGTCCAAAGATTATCTGAGCGCAAAACCAAGAGGGAAGCAATTCATCTTCACAACAGAGACACACACTTGGCCAAGGCAAAGAGAGTGAAATCTCTAAATTCCTCCTTTAACATATGGTGTGATAATGAATGAATGACCAACAACAAACTCGGAGAATTTCGGGGACATGAATACTTAAAACCTTCGAGACATTCCTTCAGCGTCCAAGTGCTGAAAGCACTGGTTTCTACACAATTATTTTTTGCCGGGTAAAACAAATCCAGGAACAACAAACTATGCAGATAAAATTTTAAAACATTAAAACCTAACGACACCCTTCGATAAAAGCCACCTCAGCGTCACTGTTTGAAATGAACGGTTTACTAACGCATGCGCTGTGCCCGCCTTCTTAATAAAATATGTCTCCACTACTTCTCTCTCAAATTTGTGTTTTCTGCTCTTCAAAAAAAATTGTTTCGTTTAGTTTCGTGCGACACTCTTTGCAAGTTTTGCAGTGGTCTGCAAGGAAAATTCCATGTTGGTTGCCCACCTTACGCATGTGTTCACTGGCAAGTTGTTTGAAATGTAATTAAAGATAAATTAAGATAAGAATATTTGGAGCTTAACTGTCCTCTCCAATTTTATTCACGTCTTTTTTGCTGGTGCCTAACTACGTGCCACCAACTCGCCTGTGTAGCTATTGTGTTGATTATGCACAAGATCGTGTAAAAGTTGATATGGGAATGAACTCTAAAAGTGAGGTTTAAACTAATGCCGGAGCTGAAGCCCAAAAAGAACGCAACGCTGAGGCAGAGACGAAGTCCAACGCCGAATCAGAGGTTGAAATGTTGGCAAGAAAAAATATTCGCACACGATCAAAAAACGAAAGAAGCTTTTGGTTAGAAGTCAGCAGCTGGCCAGTTCTTCAGTGAGGTCGGCCGTTGTCACAAAGACGACCTCAAGTTTTGTACATGAATTCCATGCAGAGAATACGCCACTCGCAAACTTAGCGGCCCCACTTATAACACATTGCACCATTTCAAGGCCACGGGTAATGCCGGCAGTCGTTGCCACGTGTGAGCGCACTCGTTGCAACCCCTGCCGCGCCGGTAATGTCGGAGACGACATAAATCCTTACCATGGTCCTCAACAGGCATCGTCCCAGCGGGTACGATTGTTCTGTATCTCCACGTCCTTGGAGGCAGTACTTAGGCACTGCTTGGAATCAGGTGACTGGACATTATTCTATAGCCTACATGAAATAAACCGCAGCGCGGTATTGAAGCTCGACCACTGAGACGACCAATTCATCAGCAATGCACGTTCATGCAGCAAAACGCTGACGCTCCCCACAGGCGCATCTGCTACATGCAGGTGCTGGTGAGTTGCTACCCCACGGCTTCCTGAGCATCCGCAGGGACATCCCCGCAAGGGGATGGTTGTCAACAGCGCGTCACCTCGGACCCGAGCACCCGCGCATAGCCATGCGTGGCTCAGCCGTGTCCGGGGAGAAGGAGTCCTGGTGGTTGGGCCGATGCCGAGCGTTTGGACATTAAGGCCTCTCTGCGTAGGCTACACACCACTTTGGCCCCATCTTCCCGTATGCGGCACCTCCGGCCTGACCCGACCGGAAGATATCGGCAGTCGCTTTTGCTGTCCTCCCCTCCATTCATTTCATTTCATTTTTATTTTCTTAAAGTCGCCCCTCTGGGGGTATTGCATAAAGGGTGGGGTTAATATAAGTAAATTTAGCATATTTTTATGATGACGAGTGCGATGTGACTTCTACAAGGAAGGTGGACGGGCAGGTAATGGCTGCAATTTCGTGGTGAAGTTCGTTCCAGTGACTTGCTGTTTTGAGGAAAAACGTCTCGGAAAAAGTAGTCGCACAGGCACGTTGGCGTGAAACTTTAAACGGATTCCCGATGCGGTGACACGTGCGTGATGTAGGTGGCAAGATTTTTGTTTCCTGTTTGAGATGGGAGTAATAAAATTTGTGAAATAGGCACAGTCTATTAAAGTGGGGACGGACGGAAAGGCTTAGTAATTGGTACAGCTGTTTGAGAGATGAGACGCTGATACCGTATGAATATGAGCGAAGAATGAAACAGACAGCTGTTTTTACGGCTTGTAAAGATTCAATGAGGTATGCATGCTGTGCGTTCCAAATGGCGGATGCGTACTTAAGTTTCGGCCGGATAAATGATTTGTAAGCAAGTAACTTTACATCTTGAGGAGCGTGGTGAAGGTGACGTTTAAGGAAGCCATGTTTTTATACAGAGATGAGATTAGATTCGTTATGTGCTCGAGCCTTGGCAGATCACTGCTGATAGTGATGCCTAGGTGTGTATATGATGAAACAAGTTGGACAGAAACATCAGAAATTGTATACGCCGAATAAATACAGGTTGCAAAGATGATGAAAAGGCATGAGCTTGCATTTAGTGGGGTTAGGGTCATCAACCAGAGATTACACTATGCTTGAATGCGGTGAAGGTTCTCCTGAAGGTATTCTTGATCGTTTATATTAGTAACTGTGGTATAAATAGCGCAATCGTCGGCGAATGGATGCAATAAGCATAATATATTTTTTGGTAAATCATTAATATAAATTACGAATAAGAGGGGGACAAGGACAGTTTCTTGTGGAATGCCTGATGTCACTGGTATGCAATTAGAGGAGCAGTCTTAACTATAACGGACTGTTAGCGATGTGTGAGGAATTAGTTTATCCAAGAAATAATGTCTGGGTGCAAGTTAAGTCGGGAAAGCTTTAAGAGTAGGCATTTACGAGGAACTTTATCGAATGCTTTGGCGACGTCTAAGAAGAATGCATCAGTTTGTGTGTTAGCATCGAGATTAAAATGAGGATCATGAAGGAATATAGCAGGCTGCGTCTGGCATGAATGACCGTTCCGAAATCCATGTTGGCTTGCGGAGAAAAAATTTATCGAATTCAGATGCTGCATGGTTTGAGAGATGCTGCATGATTGCATGTTCCATGAGTTTACAAAGGATGCCATGCAGCGAAATGGGGCGGTAGATGAAGGGTGCATCTTTTGTTACCTGCTTTGAATTCAGGAACGACGTTCCCCACCTTATTGTCACAGGGAATGATACCTGTGGCAAGTGACTGAGAAAACAGCAGGCATAGAAATTTAGAAGAAATGTTTCTCGTGTTCCTGAGAAACTTTGAAGTGATTTCGTCGGTACCAGCTGATGATGATTTTTTTAATTTATCAATTATGCAAGAAATGATATTCGGAAGAAAACTGGCGGTTGACATCGCGACCCCATCGCGCGACCCCATTGGTCGAGCGCGGAGACAGCCTTCGAGAAATTTCTGGGTCCTTCTTCCGACGCGAAGCCGCCGGCGCAAGAGCGAAGGGTAGAAGGTATCACTTTAGCGCGGTCAAGGTCACGCCCTCTCTGTCGACGATGAGTAGAAACGAAACTACTCAGACATTCTAGAGAAATCGACGCCGCCCGCAACCATCCCTCCCGCGGCGCCGCGCCGGCGAGCTGAGTGGAAAGGGCAGTAGCACACGCAAAGTTATGCGCTCTCCGGGGTTCCTTCCCCGCTGTTTATTTTTTTTTTTATTTTACCGCGCGCGGGCGCGATTGCTTACGCGCAGCGCCGAATTTTGTGACACCCTTCATCCGTAACTACTTACCGACCACTAAACACAATCAAAGGCGTAATATCCGAACGTGATTTCCTGAATCTTTCTGAAGAAGACATGCTGAAGGGTCTGAAATGCCAGAACGTCATCGACGTCCATCGCATAAAAATCCGAAAAGACGACATAGAAACCCCTACAAAACACATAGTCCGGACCTTTGGTATCAGCCAACTCCCCGAATTCATATCAGTAGGGTATCTCAGATTAACTGTAAGATCATACATTCCAAATCCCAGACGGTGCTTCAAGTGTCAGAGATTCGGCCAAAGCTGTCGCGGCCGCCAAACTTGTGACAATGTTCATCAAATGATCATGAATTCCTAGACTACAACGCTGCACCATTGTGTGCTAACTGCGAAGGGGATCACCCCGCGTACTCGAGGTCGTGCCCGACCTTGAAGAGAGAAAAGTAAATAATAGCGATAAAGACAAAAGAAAACATAAGATATCAAGAATCGGGAAAACTGCTCCCCTCAACTTTCCAGTTCACAGCAAAAACATATATCACCGGGCCTTGGTTAGAGCCCAAGAAAAGCTTGCGACAGGGCCTGCCCCGCCTCCAGTGGACGCAGTGAAGGCAGCCCTGACATCTAGAGAAAAGGGCCCGCCGGCCCCTCAGTCGGCCACCCGCAAGGCTTCCCCCAGTCGGGAGAGGCCCATAAACCGCCCACGGGCCTCCTCCGCGGGCCTCCAGAGCCTCCAGTGAGGCGATGAACACAACACAAACTCACCCCCACTGCAGCGGCGGCGCAGCTCTCTTGAGCGAAAAAGATAGGACCCCCGTAACAGGACCCTCATAACCTTGAAGAATTTTTTAACTGCCCCACCAAAACTTATTCAACATGACGTTCCTAATTAGTTGGAACTGTCACGGACTTTCAAAAAATTGCATTATTCTGACAGATCTTCTAAACTCGATTTCCCGTGGGGCATTATGCCTACACGAAGCTTTAACCAAGGTCCTAAACATACAACATTTTTAAAAAGTGCAAATTCTTTCGGTGCGACCGACAGCAAGCGCAGGGTCTCTAGAGGTGTTGCTATTATCATCCAGTCTGGTTTTGGAACCCTTGAAATAAAGTTTAAAAAATTTGAAGCAGTTGCAGATTACTGTAGTCCAATTTAAAACTATCTCAATATGTTCCATTTATCTCGAGCCACACCTAACAGTTATACTTCATGATTTAGAAACACTTCTAGAGCAATACAAGAGCCATATCTCCCAGTCGGGTGTTTTAATGCGTATTCCCTTTTCTGAGGAAGCCAACAATTTTACATTAGAACTCACATTTTGGAAGATTTTATTATGTGCAATAATGCCTGTTTACTAAATTCAGGAAAGCAAACATATTTCTTCCAAAACTGGAAAAATGAGCTGTTCAGACTTACATAGTTCACCATCTTTTTTTCTGATTTTAAATGGGGTGTTCTTGATAACCTGCGGATAAGCGATCATTTGCCATTTATTATTAGCCTTTCATCTTATCTATCAATCTTCCAGAATAAACCCCGGCATTGGAAGTTACACTAGGCTGAGTGTGAACTGTTCCGTGAAAATGCTTGTCTGGAGAAACTGTTTTCGGATGATCTAGGTTTTGACCAACTAAAGATTTTCACAACCAGTATAATTACTGCTGCATGCTTATCTATTCTTCAGTCCTCGGGCGTGGTGAGACAAAGTTATAAGACGTGGTACTCGCAAGAATGTAAAGGAGGAAAACGAAAACAAAATGAAGCACGGGGTATTTTTTCTACAAACCCTACACATGACAACCTTAAACATTTCAAGAATACAAGAGCCAAACATAGTTATAGTTTTCGAAGCGCTTAAAAAACACTGTGAGAAAACTGTATATCTTGTATAAACAGTTCCATAGCATCAAAGAAAATGTGGGAGCAACTCCAAAAAATAAGTGGCATCTAATTCCCCTTCGCAATCCCTTTTCTCACAGGCCCAGGTACACAAATAAGTATTGAAGAAACGGCAGGCATTATAGCGGAATATTTTTTTTTACTATTTTTAGTTCCGCACATTACACATAGTAATTTTAAAGCAGTGAAATATAACTAAAAACAAAGACTTCCAACAAGTGGCGGTTCGAACAAGCCATATATTGACCTAAGTACACTCGAGGAAATCCATAAAGTACTGTCGGCCGGTAAACAGACAGCGCCCGGCCCTGATGAAATACGTTACGAGATGCTGGCACACCTTTCCGACGCCTCTGTAGAAGCACGATTTAAAATGTTTCAAAGAAGTATGGACACTGGCGAAAAAAGAAAAGGCTTGGAAAAAAGCAGTTATTGTGCGATTACTGAAGCCTGGACAACAACCCACTACCGCTGCTAGCCACAGACCTATAGCACTCACGAGGTGCCTCAGCCAAATATTTCTAAAGTGTATTGAATATCAGGATAATGATTATCCTCTAATCCTCCGAAATTCTTGACATCCCCCAATGTGGGTTTAAAAAAGGGTGCTCAACAACTGACCATCTCGTCTGCCTTGAAAACTGTTCGAGAGGCCTTCATACACACGAAACACTGTCTAAATGTATTTTTTGACATGGGAAAGGCTTACAACGCAACCTGGAAGTTAGGCATTCTCCGCGACCCAACAGACCTAGGTATCTGCGGAAGGATGCTGAACAGCCTGAAGGATTTCCTGTCTGAACGCTCATTTCATATACGCTTGGGTTCAACACATTCCAAAAAATTTGTCCAAGAGAATGGTGTATCGCAGGGGTGTATTCCAAGTACCACGCACTTTATTGTAAAAATGAATTTCATATCGTAAATAATGGCGAAGTCTATCATGTACTCTGTATATGTTGATGACCTTCAAAATACATGCTCATCATCCACCTTGTCAACCTGTGACAGACAGATACAAATCACATTAAACCGAGTAGCGACTTCGGCAGATAGAGACAGGTTTAAGTTCTCCCCACAGAAAACGGTAGCAGTTCAGTTCTCGCTCAAAAGAGGCTTGCGCAACGACCACGCCACACATTTAAATGAAACCATGTTACTATTAAAACAAGAACACAAATGTTTATGCAGAACATTCGATAAAAAACTAACAATCCTGCCCCACAAAAGCACAATGAAAAAGAAAGCCTCCTAATCTCGGAACATACTCAAAGTACTTTCAAAGAAGCTTAGGAGACCTGATAGAACTCTTCTGTGCATATTGTGATGAAGAGGACGAACTGTGCAGTGGCGTGGGCAGGAGCGCTCGCGCTAGGCCAGCAGCCATTAAGTCATCTCATTGCCATCGATCATCGTGTCTCCTTCTTCGGCTGGCCACCACGTAACGTTTGGTGGAGCTTGCGGGGTATCATCGACATCCTGGTACGGGGAGCTTCGGCATCCTGCGTCAGCCGGGGTCGTCAGCCGTGAGTTCTTGGCCTGCGTCGCTCGGCCGTGCCCAAGCTTTTCAGACCCGAACCGACCTCGCCGTTGCCCCCCCTCCCCGTCGTCCGCACAGACCACTCAACCCGATGAACTGAACCCGACGCAAAGACCTCACCTATCGACCCCACCGACCGTATACGCCGCTTACATCTGAAGACACCGTGCCCCTGCCCAGGCCGTTCGGCGCGTCCTGGGGCCACGACTATCGGCTCTTGGCGACCTGCGGCCCGGAAGCTTCAAGGCCAGGAATCATTCAGCCATCTCATTCATCGTGGCAGCCAGCACCTCACCCCTTCCTCGTTCCTGTCCAACCATCCTCTTAAGTCCGTAACCACTTCGCGCGTCTCTTTGTCACCGACCGGGAGAGAGAGTTAAAACATTTATTATTTCATTGAAGTGTTCTAAGAGTCAGGTAGGCGGACTCCTCAGTTCAGGACTCCGGTGGCTTGGGCGGATGCCTGGACCAGTCTGATGATGCGACACTGGTCCTCCAGACCATTGCTGGTCAGGGCTGCCTCCCACTGCATCGTATGATGTCTGTAATGTTTTTAGATGAGGTGGTTTTTGGGGACAATTCCAGGAAATGTGAAACAGCGTAGGCTTATCGCCTTACCATGGACAGAAGGGGCGGTATTTGGAAGGGTGAATGAAGTTGTACAAGTACAGGTTAGGGAAGGTATTCGTTAGTATTCGCCTCCAAAATGTGGCTTCTTCTGTGGTGAGTTTAATATGGGTGGGGGATATATTCTACGATCTAATCTAAGCATCTCCAGCCGTTCCCCATAGCTTGATGGTAGAGGGGTGAGGTACGGGCAAGGAACGCTCGGTTTGTTAGCTCACGAGCTAGATCCTTTGCCGCCTCGTTGCCTTCAAGACCTGAATGGCCCGGGGTCCAAGTAATGTTATGGGGGCGTTGAAGTGTTGGTGAGAGGCCCGACGGTATGAGTAGAGCCGCTGTCATTTTTGGGACTCTCCCTGTAATGTAATATTGACAGGCTCGCTTCGAGTCAGTTATTGTGTGAGCTGATTTGTCCGCCAGATCACAATGCCTTATGGCAAGGGCGATGGCGGAGGCTTCCGCCGCGGAAGGATCCTCAGCCCGGAGTGAAACACTCGTCAGTAGTTGAAAATTGTGGTCAAGAGCGACTGCAACAAAGATGATCGGTTCAGTGTACGCCGCCACGTCTACATAGACTGCTTTGTGATCTGACTCTAGAAGCCGGCGTAGATGAGTGGCCCTAGCCTCCCGTCTGCCTTTGTGGATTTCGGGATGCATATGTTTTGGGAGCAGAGCCACCGAGATCTGTCTTCTTATGTTTGCAGGTAGGGAAGTGTGTCGCCAGAGCTCTTGTAGATCTCGTGGTGTACCACTGCGCTGAAGAATGGCTCTTCCGGTGGTGGCCTGTAGGAGTCGGGCTCTCTGCGATGCTAAGACTGCATCTCTCTACTCCCCAAAGGTGTTGTGGACTCCAAGCTTGATTAGACGTTCGGTCGAGGTGCTTGGAGGAAGGCCAAGAGCTGTTCTGTACGCGTTGCGAATGACAGTGTCGGCCTGCTTAAGTTCTCCCTTTGTGAGGTCATGATACGGAAGGCCGTATGCTATTCTGCAGATAACCAAGGACTGTACAAGACGAAGAGTGTTTTCCTCGCGCATGCCTTTCTTGTGGCGTCTTATACGACGAATCATACGTGTAATTTGGTGGGTGGTTGTTCTGAGAGTTTTTATGCTATGTCCAGCGCGTAGGTTACTTTGAATCCAAATCCCGAGAATTCTAATGACCGAGACCTCTCGAATCGGTTCGCCTTCTGCATAGAGATCTATTGGTCCAGAGGTTTTGTAATTTTGGTCATGCACCTTGATTACTTCTCACTTCTCCGGTGCACAGCGAAGGCCACTACTAGCGGCAAATGTTTCGACAATCGATGCCGCTTCCTGCAGGGCTTGTTCCTTCTGTGCAAGGGATCCCTTAGTCGTCCAGATAGTTATATCGTCTGCATACACTGTAAATCCTATATCGGGTAATTCCTGCAGCCGACGAGCCAATCCTGTCATGGCAATATTGAATAAGAGGGGAGAGATGATTGATCCCTGCGGAGTGCCCTTGTTTGGCATTGGTATGGTATCTGATCTGGTATTTCCAATTCCAATTGTTGCAGTGCGGTCCTTGAGGAAAGCTCTAATGTAGTTAAAGATCTTCTGTCCACATCCCAGGGAGTTCAGTTCGCGGAGGATAGCTTCGTGTGAGACATTGTCAAAAGCTTCCTTAAGGTCAAGCGCCAGGATCAGATGCTCGCTTCCTCTTGGGATGCTGTAAGAACTTCCTCCTTAAGCAAGAGAAAGGCGTCCTGGGTTGAGAGACCGCACCTAAAGCCAATCATGGACTGTGGAAAGAGATCCCTGTTCTCAATGAAATTCACGAGGCGGTTTTGGATAACTCGCTCATAGAGCTTCCCGAGACAGGATGTAAGGCAGATCGGTCTTAATGTTTCAAGGGTGGGCCGTATTGTGGCCTTAGGAATTGTGATAATCTCTGCATGTCGCCACTCGTTTGGGACTCGTCCTTCTTCCCACAGGCCATTAAGGTAGTCGGTCATTTGCTCAATATGGTTTGAGCTAAGGTTTCTTGTCATTGCGTTGGTCACTTTGTCTGCTCCTGCGGCTGTATTGCGTTTGGAGGCTCTTGCTGCCGCATGTACTTCAGCCACCGTGATGGGCTCGTCTAGATCAGTATTCAGAGCTCCTGTGTATTGAAGATTGCATGGCGGGATTCCTTCAGTGCCAATGTACTGGTCGTGTCGGGCTTGTTTCAATTCCTGATCTGTTCCTTGAAATATGTAAGCAATTTCTTGCAATGTGCGATTGATTGTGGTTTTGGTTTTGCTCGGACCAATTAAGCTTCTTAGTATGGTCCAAGTTTGAGAGGTGCTGAGTGTGCCTTTGAGGGAGGCACGAAAATCTATCCAGTTTTGCTGAGCGAGTTGCGTTACGTACTCCTCGGCTTGTTCGGAAAGTGCTGATATCCTAAGTCGGAGTCTGCGGTTTAACTTTTGCGACCCTAGGAGATGTGTCATTTATAACCGTGTAATATCCCGCAAGGATAGGCTGTGTGCCTGTTTCTTGTAGACAGATCACGTCCGGAGTTATTATAGCGTTTTGAAGGAAGAATTTTAGGGAGCTTTTTTTGCGGTTGATGTTACGACAGTTCCACTGCCATATCTCTAAACTTTCTTGATGGTAGGTATTTCTATGCTGCGCCATCCTGACTAAGGACTGATTCGGAATCGCTTACGTCGCCTGAGACGGTCGAGCGACGGTAGGCTTTCATTCTCGTATTTTCAAGCGTGGCTGAACACTTTCGCGATCCGTGTTCAAGTTCATATACAGTCCTGCGGACCGGGACGATCGCTTGGTGGCCCCGGGTAGTGTGACGAAGAAGACGGCGAACTGTGCAGTGGCGCGGGCAGGAGCGCTCGCGCTAGGCCAGTAGCCATTACAAATCTCATTGCCATCGATCATCGCGTCACCTTCTTTGTCTGAAGAAGACGAAGACACCGAGCTGAGTGGACGTATTCTACATGCGCTCTCGCTTCACAGCCAACTTTTGGCAGAAATACTGCATTCTCTGAGCTGCCGTTTTTGGAAATTCTTCGGAGCATTTCCCCGTACCCGCGAACAGCAGTTCTGGCAAGTCAACGCCCTTTTCTGTGTGCCTCACGGACTTCTCTACACGATGCCGTGCCCTCAGGGCCCTGGGCCCTGCGCTCGCTTGTTCGAGCCAGGCGGCCGCTCACACGACCTCAACTATGAACTACACCGTCGTGGGGGATGACATTTCGCCCACGGAGCTGGCGTCCGGAGAATGGGAAACCGTTCTTCGCCTACAAGACCGCGCCCGGCGCCTGCAGCAAGACGCCGCCAACGATGACTCCGGCGTTCCTGCCAAGAAGAAACGGAAGCCGCCCGCTATCAAAAGGCGAGTGCCGCTACCGCAACTCCCAAAGAGCGACTACAAAATAGTCTGCCGTCCGCGAGGCTGGAACTTAAACGACTTTGCGCCACGCCAACTCGAACTCGCCATGTGCGCGGCAGCCAAGGTTCCTCTTCAGGCCGTACTAACTGAAGACACCATGCGTGTTAATTCTAATAACAACACGCTCACTCTAAGCACCCCGGCACGCCAGCGAGCTGCAATGTACTCCGAAGTCAAAGCGTTCCAGCTTGGAGATCACACCTATGAAGTGACGACGTATGTAGCAGCGCCAGACGACTCAGTCAGAGGTGTCATTTATCAAGCCTACGAAGGAAGCTCGCCGGAGGAAGTCCGACACGGCTTCATTAATCGCAACCCCGGTGTCGTGATCCTCGACGCTCGTCAGCTGGGTCGTTCAAAAACGATCCAGATAACATTCCAAGGGAACAAAGTTCCGAGCCAGATCTACTATTGGGGATCCGTATTCCATGTGCACCCTTACCGGGAGCAAGTCGAAACCTGCTACAACTGCAGGAGAGTCGGACATAGAGCCGACGTCTGCTACAGACCCAAAGCCAACCTGTGCCACCGATGTGGCGAGAACCATCCTGCACCTCCTGATGGGGAGCCCCTCACATGTAAACCCGACTGCATCGTGTGCCATGGGGCACACCACACCGGGAGCCGGAATTGCAAGCACCGCCTCGTGGTCCGGAGACAACAATCACATAGGCTTAACGAGGGTGCGGCCCAGCATCACGTGGAAGGTGCGGCCCAACATCACGTGGAGCATCACCCGAGATCCAGGCACCGATCTTCGAGCCGGGCGAGGAACCAAACATGGAACCAGGGCAGAGATAGATCCAGTTCCTTCCCGCCGCTGAGTGGGGCGGCTGATGGAGAGAAGAGCACAAGTTCAGACCGAGGCAGAAGCAGCAGCCGAACCAACAAAAAGGTGAGCTGGCCAAATCCGGCCTCCCAACAGATCAGCGCTCGGGAGAAGGAACTTATAGAACAATTCCACAAAGAGCTTAAGGCGCGTGACGAGGAAAACGCCAGACTAAAGAAAGAAATGGCGGAGCTTCGTCGACTTGTCATGGCCTCGAGAGAGCAAAGAGCACAGTCACAGCAAACACCTGTGCAAGCCCCTCTTAAAGCACCCATTCCCGCATGCGGGGCTATGGAAACAGACAAACGCACCGCAGTTAAAAGACACCCTCCCCAAGCGGAGAATATCCAAAACAAACGAGCTGCCGAAGCCTCTGCAGGCGATGTACCGCAGCCGGCTACGCCCGCTCCATTAAGAGCTGACCCTAATGCAATCACTACAAGAGTGGATAGCATTCAGAACAAGGTAGACAGCCTAGAGGTTAGAGTAGGAAACTTAGAGGCTAAGGTAGATGCCTTAGCAGTGGAATTCAGACCGTTCCAAACTCAAGTAATGTATATGCTCCAACAAGTGATAGAGAAGCTGACCGCATTGGAGAACAGCTTAACATCATTACAGCAAAGAGTGGATCACCAATATGGCCCCGTCGCAACAAATTGAGGTATGGCAGTGGAATTGCAGAGGCTTGCGGCGCAAACAGGGGAATCTGCAGTTTCACATTCAAGCACAACAACGTCCACCAGACATTATTGCTCTACAAGAAGCTAGTGGCGCGGTCAAATTACCGGACTATAAGGCGTTTCTTCCGCCAGGATATGATGCCGGCTCAATTACGGGAATGTCCACCGCCGTATTATTGCAACGCAATATTACTGCTCTACAGCACTCCATAGAAAGTTCAAAGGAAGACTACGTCCTCCTTGAGATTTTACCCAAGAAACGAGGAGATACAAATTTGTTTCTGCTTAATGTATATAGCCCACCCAAAGATAAGGGTACCGGTATACCGGAATTACTTATCAAGACTCTGAAACTAGCGGCTAAAGCCCAGCTATTAATAGTAAGGGACTTTAACGCACCCCACCCGGAATGGGGATACACTAGAGCCGGTCCCAAAGGCAACAGGGTATGGCAAGTGGTCCAAAATCTAGGCCTAACTGTCCTGAACAACCCCCAAGAAATCACGAGACTAGGCAACAGTATATGTAAAGACACGTCGCCAGACCTAACCCTGGCAAAGAACATACAAAACCGAACATCGACTAACACAGGACACACGCTAGGCAGTGACCATTACATTATATCTACCACCTTTGAGACAGCAAAGCATAAATCAGTCTTCAACAAAGTAAAAATTACGGACTGGGACAAGTTCAGGGTAATAAGAGAACAAAGACAAAAAGATGCAAGCACAGACCCAGTAATTGAACATCTCGGGGACTTGGTGGAATCACTAAAAATGGGCATTAAGGCTACCACAGCCGAAATCGGCATGGAAGAAGGACAAGTCACTGACTCTAGGTTATTGCATATGTGGGAAGCTCATTTCAGCTTGCAAAACCGCTGGAAGAGGAACAAACACAACAAAAATCTTAAAAAGAGAATTGCACAGTTGCAGAGACTAATTGAAAAATATACTCTAGAGCTTCAACACAAACAA
>JARKHS020011306.1:0-17660 GCA_030143305.2 Amblyomma americanum | reverse complement strand
CCATTTGCTCAGATCGAACCAGCAACACTGTTGTTTTATTATTATTATCCAATATTTCCGGCCGCCTTTTCGTATACACAAGGCAGGAATTGGTACATGATGTGTACAAATACATGCTCTATCACATATAATAGCAACAAGAAAAGAAAGCAAGTATGCCCATTTGCTCAGATCGAACCAGCAACACTGTTGTTTTATTATTATTATCTAATATTGCCGGCCGCCTTTTCGTATCCAAGGCTGGAATTGGTACATGATGTGTACAAATACATGCTCTATCACATATAATAGCAACAAGAAAAGAAAGCAAGTATGCCCATTTGCTCAGATCGAACCAGCAACACTGTTGTTTTATTATTATTATCCAATATTGCCGGCCGCCTTTTCGTATCCACAAGGCAGGAATTGGTACATGATGTGTACAAATACATGCTCTATCACATATAATAGCAACAAGAAAAGAAAGCATGTATGCCCATTTGCTCAGATCGAACCAGCAACACTGTTGTTTTATTATTATTATCCAATATTGCCGGCCGCCTTTTCGTATCCACAAGGCAGGAATTGGTAAATGATGTATACAAATACATGCTCTATCACATATAATAGCAACAAGAAAAGAAAGCAAGTATGCCCATTTGCTCAGATCGAACCAGCAACACTGTTGTTTTATTATTATTATCCAATATTGCCGGCCGCCTTTTCGTATCCAAGGCAGGAATTGGTACATGATGTGTACAACTACATGCTCTATCACATATAATAGCAACAAGAAAAGAAAGCAAGTATGCCCATTTGCTCAGATCGAACCAGCAACACTGTTGTTTTATTATTATTATCCAATATTGCCGGCCGCCTTTTCGTATCCACAAGGCAGGAATAAGGTACATGATGTGTACAAATACATGCTCTATCACATATAATAGCAACAAGAAAAGAAAGCAAGTATGCCCATTTCCTCAGATCGAACCAGCAACACTGTTGTTTTATTATTATTATCCAATATTGCCGGCCGCCTTTTCGTATCCACAAGGCAGGAATTGGTACATGATGTGTACAAATACATGCTCTATCACATATAATAGCAACAAGAAAAGAAAGCAAGTATGCCCATTTGCTCAGATCGAACCAGCAACACTGTTGTTTTAATATTATTATCTAATATTGCCGGCCGCCTTTTCGTATCAAAGGCAGGAATTGGTACATGATGTGTACAAATACATGCTCTATCACATATAATAGCAACAAGAAAAGAAAGCAAGTACGCCCATTTGCTCAGATGGAACCAGCAACACTGTTGTTTTATTATTATTATCCAATATTGCCAGCCGCCTTTTCGTATCCACAAGGCAGGAATTGGTACATGATGTGTACAAATACATGCTCTATCACATATAATAGCAACAAGAAAAGAAAGCAAGTATGCCCATTTGCTCAGATCGAACCAGCAACACTGTTGTTTTATTATTATTATCCAATATTGCCGGCCGCCTTTTCGTATCCACAAGGCAGGAATTGGTACATGGTGTGTACAAATACATGCTCTATCACATATAATAGCAACAAGAAAAGAAAGCAAGTATGCCCATTTGCTCAGATCGAACCAGCAACACTGTTTTTTTATTATTATTATCCAAAATTGCCGGCCGCCTTTTCGTATCCACAAGGCAGGAATTGGTACATGATGTGTACAAATACACGCTCTATCACATATAATAGCAACAAGAAAAGAAAGCAAGTATGCCCATTTGCTCAGATCGAACAAGCAACACTGTTGTTTTATTATTATTATCCAATATTGCCGGCCGCATTTTCGTATACACAAGGCAGGAATTGGTACATGATGTGTACAAATACATGCTCTATCACATATAATAGCAAGAAGAAAAGAAAGCAAGTATACCCATTTGCTCAGATCGAACAAGCAACACTGTTGTTTTATTATTATTATCCAGTATTGCCGGCCGCCTTTTCGTATCCACAAGGCAGGAATTGGTACATGATGTGTACAAATACATGCTCTATCACATATAATAGCAACAAGAAAAGAAAGCAAGTATGCCCATTTGCTCAGATCGAACCAGCAACACTGTTGTTTTATTATTATTATCCAATATTGCCGGCCGCCTTTTCGTATCCACAAGACAGGAATTGGTACATGATGTGTACAAATACATGCTCTATCACATATAATAGCAACAAGATAAGAAAGCAAGTATGCCCCTTTGCTCAGATCGAACCAGCAACACTGTTGTTTTATTATTATTATCCAATATTGGCGGCCGCCTTTTCGTATCCAAGGCAGGATTTGGTACATGATGTGTACAAATACATGTTCTATCACATATAATAGCAACAAGAAAAGAAAGCAAGTATGCCCATTTGCTCAGATCGAACCAGCAACACTGTTGTTTTATTATTATTATCCAATATTGCCGGCCGCCTTTTCGTATCCACAAGACAGGAACTGGTACATGATGTGTACAAATACATGCTCTATCACATATAATAGCAACAAGAAAAGAAAGCAGGTATGCCCATTTGCTCAGATCGAACCAGCAACACTGTTGTTTTATTATTATTATCCAATATTGCCGGCCGCCTTTTCGTATCCAAGGCAGGAATTGGTACATGATGTGTACAAATACATGCTCTATCACATATAATAGCAACAAGAAAAGAAAGCAAATGGGCATACTGTTAAGTTTTTCTTTGCAGATCGAACCAGCAACACTGTCGTTTTATTATTATTATCCAATATTGCCGGACGCCTTTTCGTATACACAAGGCAGGAATTGGTGCATGATGTGTACAAATACATGCTCTATCACATATAATAGCAACAAGAAAAGAAAGCAAGTATGCCCATTTGCTCAGATCGAACCAGAAACACTGTTGTTTTATTATTATTATCCAGTATTGCCGGCCGCCTTTTCGTATCCAAGGCAGGAATTGGTACATGATGTGTACAAATACATGCTCTATCACATATAATAGCAACAAGAAAAGAAAGCAAATGGGCATACTGTTAAGTTTTTTTTTTGCAGATCGAACCAGCAACACTGTTGTTTTATTATTATTATCCAATATTTCCGGCCGCCTTTTCGTATACACAAGGCAGGAATTGGTACATGATGTGTACAAATACATGCTCTATCACATATAATAGCAACAAGAAAAGAAAGCAAGTATGCCCATTTGCTCAGATCGAACCAGCAACACTCTTGTTTTATTATTATTATCCAATATTGCCGGCCGCCTTTTCGTATCCAAGGCAGGAATTGGTACATGATGTGTACAAATACATGCTCTATCACATATAATAGCAACAAGAAAAGAAAGCAAGTATGCCCATTTGCTCAGATCGAACCAGCAACACTGTTGTTTTATTATTATTATCCAATATTGCCGGCCGCCTTTTCGTATCCAAGGCAGGAATTGGTACATGATGTGTACAAATACATGCTCTATCACATATAATAGCAACAAGAAAAGAAAGCAAGTATGCCCATTTGCTCAGATCGAACCAGCAACACTGTTGTTTTATTATTATTATCCAATATTGCCGGCCGCCTTTTCGTATCCAAGGCAGGAATTGGTACATGATGTGTACAAATACATGCTCTATCACATATAATAGCAACAAGAAAAGAAAGCAAGTATGCCCATTTGCTCAGATCGAACCAGCAACACTGTTGTTTTATTATTATTATCTAATATTGCCGGCCGCCTTTTCGTATCCAAGGCAGGAATTGGTACATGATGTGTACAAATACATGCTCTATCACATATAATAGCAACAAGAAAAGAAAGCATGTATGCCCATTTGCTCAGATCGAACCAGCAACACTGTTGTTTTATTATTATTATCCAATATTGCCGGCCGCCTTTTCGTATCCACAAGGCAGGAATTGGTAAATGATGTATACAAATACATGCTCTATCACATATAATAGCAACAAGAAAAGAAAGCAAGTATGCCCATTTGCTCAGATCGAACCAGCAACACTGTTGTTTTATTATCATTATCCAATATTGCCGGCCGCCTTTTCGTATCCACAAGGCAGGAATTGGTACATGATGTGTACAAATACATGCTCTATCACATATAATAGCAACAAGAAAAGAAAGCATGTATGCCCATTTGCTCAGATCGAACCAGCAACACTGTTGTTTTATTATTATTATCCAATATTGCCGGCCGCCTTTTCGTATCCACAAGGCAGGAATTGGTAAATGATGTATACAAATACATGCTCTATCACATATAATAGCAACAAGAAAAGAAAGCAAGTATGCCCATTTGCTCAGATCGAACCAGCAACACTGTTGTTTTATTATTATTATCCAATATTGCCACCGCCTTTTCGTATCCAAGGCAGGAATTGGTACATGATGTGTACAAATACATGCTCTATCACATATAATAGCAACAAGAAAAGAAAGCAAGTATGCCCATTTGCTCAGATCGAACCAGCAACACTGTTGTTTTATTATTATTATCCAATATTGCCGGCCGCCTTTTCGTATCCACAAGGCAGGAATAAGGTACATGATGTGTACAAATACATGCTCTATCACATATAATAGCAACAAGAAAAGAAAGCAAGTATGCCCATTTCCTCAGATCGAACCAGCAACACTGTTGTTTTATTATTATTATCCAATATTGCCGGCCGCCTTTTCGTATCCACAAGGCAGGAATTGGTACATGATGTGTACAAATACATGCTCTATCACATATAATAGCAACAAGAAAAGAAAGCAAGTATGCCCATTTGCTCAGATCGAACCAGCAACACTGTTGTTTTATTATTATTATCTAATATTGCCGGCCGCCTTTTCGTATCCAAGGCAGGAATTGGTACATGATGTGTACAAATACATGCTCTATCACATATAATAGCAACAAGAAAAGAAAGCAAGTACGCCCATTTGCTCAGATGGAACCAGCAACACTGTTGTTTTATTATTATTATCCAATATTGCCGGCCGCCTTTTCGTATCCACAAGGCAGGAATTGGTACATGATGTGTACAAATACATGCTCTATCACATATAATAGCAACAAGAAAAGAAAGCAAGTATGCCCATTTGCTCAGATCGAACCAGCAACACTGTTGTTTTATTATTATTATTATCCAATATTGCCGGCCGCCTTTTCGTATCCACAAGGCAGGAATTGGTACATGATGTGTACAAATACATGCTCTATCACATATAATAGCAACAAGAAAAGAAAGCAAGTATGCCCATTTGCTCAGATCGAACCAGCAACACTGTTTTTTTATTATTATTATCCAAAATTGCCGGCCGCCTTTTCGTATCCACAAGGCAGGAATTGGTACATGATGTGTACAAATACACGCTCTATCACATATAATAGCAACAAGAAAAGAAAGCAAGTATGCCCATTTGCTCAGATCGAACAAGCAACACTGTTGTTTTATTATTATTATCCAATATTGCCGGCCGCCTTTTCGTATACACAAGGCAGGAATTGGTACATGATGTGTACAAATACATGCTCTATCACATATAATAGCAAGAAGAAAAGAAAGCAAGTATGCCCATTTGCTCAGATCGAACAAGCAACACTGTTGTTTTATTATTATTATCCAGTATTGCCGGCCGCCTTTTCGTATCCACAAGGCAGGAATTGGTACATGATGTGTACAAATACATGCTCTATCACATATAATAGCAACAAGAAAAGAAAGCAAGTATGCCCATTTGCTCAGATCGAACCAGCAACACTGTTGTTTTATTATTATTATCCAATATTGCCGGCCGCCTTTTCGTATCCACAAGACAGGAATTGGTACATGATGTGTACAAATACATGCTCTATCACATATAATAGCAACAAGATAAGAAAGCAAGTATGCCCATTTGCTCAGATCGAACCAGCAACACTGTTGTTTTATTATTATTATCCAATATTGGCGGCCGCCTTTTCGTATCCAAGGCAGGATTTGGTACATGATGTGTACAAATACATGTTCTATCACATATAATAGCAACAAGAAAAGAAAGCAAGTATGCCCATTTGCTCAGATCGAACCAGCAACACTGTTGTTTTATTATTATTATCCAATATTGCCGGCCGCCTTTTCGTATCCACAAGACAGGAACTGGTACATGATGTGTACAAATACATGCTCTATCCCATATAATAGCAACAAGAAAAGAAAGCAGGTATGCCCATTTGCTCAGATCGAACCAGCAACACTGTTGTTTTATTATTATTATCCAATATTGCCGGCCGCCTTTTCGTATCCAAGGCAGGAATTGGTACATGATGTGTACAAATACATGCTCTATCACATATAATAGCAACAAGAAAAAAAAGCAAATGGGCATACTGTTAAGTTTTTTTTTGCAGATCGAACCAGCAGCACTGTTGTTTTTTCATTATTATCCAATATTTCCGGCCGCCTTTTCGTATACACAAGGCAGGAATTGGTACATGATGTGTACAAATACATGCTCTATCACATATAATAGCAACAAGAAAAGAAAGCAAGTATGCCCATTTGCTCAGATCGAACCAGCAACACTGTTGTTTTATTATTATTATCCAATATTGCCGGCCGCCTTTTCGTATCCACAAGACAGGAATTGGTACATGATGTGTACAAATACATGCTCTATCACATATAATAGCAACAAGAAAAGAAAGCAAGTATGCCCATTTGCTCAGATCGAACCAGCAACACTGTTGTTTTATTATTATTATCCAATATTGCCGGCCGCCTTTTCGTATCCACAAGGCAGGAATTGGTACATGGTGTGTACAAATACATGCTCTATCACATATAATAGCAACAAGAAAAGAAAGCAAGTATGCCCATTTGCTCAGATCGAACCAGCAACACTGTTGTTTTATTATTATTATCCAATATTGCCGGCCGCCTTTTCGTATCCAAGGCAGGAATTGGTACATGATGTGTACAAATACATGCTCTATCACATATAATAGCAACAAGAAAAGAAAGCAAGTATGCCCATTTGCTCAGATCGAACCAGCAACACTGTTGTTTTATTATTATTATCCAATATTGCCGGTCGCCTTTTCGTATCCGCAAGGCAGGAATTGGTACATGATGTGTACAAATACATGCTCTATAACATATAATAGCAACAAGAAAAGAAAGCAAGTATGCAAATTTGCTCAGATCGAACCAGCAACACTGTTGTTTTATTATTATCATCCAATATTGCCGGCCGCCTTTTCGTATCCACAAGACAGGAATTGGTACATGGTGTGTACAAATACATGCTCTATCACATATAATAGCAACAAGATAAGAAAGCAAGTATGCCCATTTGCTCAGATCGAACCATCAACACTGTTGTTTTATTATTATTATCCAATATTGGCGGCCGCCTTTTCGTATCCAAGGCAGGATTTGGTACATGATGTGTACAAATACATGCTCTATCACATATAATAGCAACAAGAAAAGAAAGCAAGTATGCCCATTTGCTCAGATCGAACCAGCAACACTGTTGTTTTATTATTATTATCCAATATTGCCGGCCGCCTTTTCGTATCCACAAGACAGGAATTGGTACATGATGTGTACAAATACATGCTCTATCACATATAATAGCAACAAGATAAGAAAGCAAGTATGCCCATTTGCTCAGATCGAACCATCAACACTGTTGTTTTATTATTATTAACCAATATTGCCGGCCGCCTTTTCGTATACACAAGGCAGGAATTGGTACATGATGTGTACAAATACATGCTCTATCACATATAATAGCAACAAGAAAGGAAAGCAAGTATGCCCATTTGCTCAGATCGAACCAGCAACACTGTTGTTTTATTATTATTATCCAATATTTCCGGCCGCCTTTTCGTATAAACAAGGCAGGAATTGGTACATGATGTGTACAAATACATGCTCTATCACATATAATAGCAACAAGAAAAGAAAGCAAGTATGCCCATTTGCTCAGATCGAACCAGCAACACTGTTGTTTTATTATTATTATCCAATATTTCCGGCCGCCTTTTCGTATACACAAGGCAGGAATTGGTACATGATGTGTACAAATACATGCTCTATCACATATAATAGCAACAAGAAAAGAAAGCAAGTATGCCCATTTGCTCAGATCGAACCAGCAACACTGTTGTTTTATTATTATTATCTAATATTGCCGGCCGCCTTTTCGTATCCAAGGCTGGAATTGGTACATGATGTGTACAAATACATGCTCTATCACATATAATAGCAACAAGAAAAGAAAGCAAGTATGCCCATTTGCTCAGATCGAACCAGCAACACTGTTGTTTTATTATTATTATCCAATATTGCCGGCCGCCTTTTCGTATCCACAAGGCAGGAATTGGTACATGATGTGTACAAATACATGCTCTATCACATATAATAGCAACAAGAAAAGAAAGCAAGTATGCCCATTTGCTCAGATCGAACCAGCAACACTGTTGTTTTATTATTATTATCCAATATTGCCGGCCGCCTTTTCGTATCCAAGGCAGGAATTGGTACATGATGTGTACAACTACATGCTCTATCACATATAATAGCAACAAGAAAAGAAAGCAAGTATGCCCATTTGCTCAGATCGAACCAGCAACACTGTTGTTTTATTATTATTATCCAATATTGCCGGCCGCCTTTTCGTATCCACAAGGCAGGAATAAGGTACATGATGTGTACAAATACATGCTCTATCACATATAATAGCAACAAGAAAAGAAAGCAAGTATGCCCATTTCCTCAGATCGAACCAGCAACACTGTTGTTTTATTATTATTATCCAATATTGCCGGCCGCCTTTTCGTATCCACAAGGCAGGAATTGGTACATGATGTGTACAAATACATGCTCTATCACATATAATAGCAACAAGAAAAGAAAGCAAGTATGCCCATTTGCTCAGATCGAACCAGCAACACTGTTGTTTTAATATTATTATCTAATATTGCCGGCCGCCTTTTCGTATCAAAGGCAGGAATTGGTACATGATGTGTACAAATACATGCTCTATCACATATAATAGCAACAAGAAAAGAAAGCAAGTACGCCCATTTGCTCAGATGGAACCAGCAACACTGTTGTTTTATTATTATTATCCAATATTGCCAGCCGCCTTTTCGTATCCACAAGGCAGGAATTGGTACATGATGTGTACAAATACATGCTCTATCACATATAATAGCAACAAGAAAAGAAAGCAAGTATGCCCATTTGCTCAGATCGAACCAGCAACACTGTTGTTTTATTATTATTATCCAATATTGCCGGCCGCCTTTTCGTATCCACAAGGCAGGAATTGGTACATGGTGTGTACAAATACATGCTCTATCACATATAATAGCAACAAGAAAAGAAAGCAAGTATGCCCATTTGCTCAGATCGAACCAGCAACACTGTTTTTTTATTATTATTATCCAAAATTGCCGGCCGCCTTTTCGTATCCACAAGGCAGGAATTGGTACATGATGTGTACAAATACACGCTCTATCACATATAATAGCAACAAGAAAAGAAAGCAAGTATGCCCATTTGCTCAGATCGAACAAGCAACACTGTTGTTTTATTATTATTATCCAATATTGCCGGCCGCATTTTCGTATACACAAGGCAGGAATTGGTACATGATGTGTACAAATACATGCTCTATCACATATAATAGCAAGAAGAAAAGAAAGCAAGTATACCCATTTGCTCAGATCGAACAAGCAACACTGTTGTTTTATTATTATTATCCAGTATTGCCGGCCGCCTTTTCGTATCCACAAGGCAGGAATTGGTACATGATGTGTACAAATACATGCTCTATCACATATAATAGCAACAAGAAAAGAAAGCAAGTATGCCCATTTGCTCAGATCGAACCAGCAACACTGTTGTTTTATTATTATTATCCAATATTGCCGGCCGCCTTTTCGTATCCACAAGACAGGAATTGGTACATGATGTGTACAAATACATGCTCTATCACATATAATAGCAACAAGATAAGAAAGCAAGTATGCCCCTTTGCTCAGATCGAACCAGCAACACTGTTGTTTTATTATTATTATCCAATATTGGCGGCCGCCTTTTCGTATCCAAGGCAGGATTTGGTACATGATGTGTACAAATACATGTTCTATCACATATAATAGCAACAAGAAAAGAAAGCAAGTATGCCCATTTGCTCAGATCGAACCAGCAACACTGTTGTTTTATTATTATTATCCAATATTGCCGGCCGCCTTTTCGTATCCACAAGACAGGAACTGGTACATGATGTGTACAAATACATGCTCTATCACATATAATAGCAACAAGAAAAGAAAGCAGGTATGCCCATTTGCTCAGATCGAACCAGCAACACTGTTGTTTTATTATTATTATCCAATATTGCCGGCCGCCTTTTCGTATCCAAGGCAGGAATTGGTACATGATGTGTACAAATACATGCTCTATCACATATAATAGCAACAAGAAAAGAAAGCAAATGGGCATACTGTTAAGTTTTTTTTTGCAGATCGAACCAGCAACACTGTTGTTTTATTATTATTATCCAATATTTCCCGCCGCCTTTTCGTATACACAAGGCAGGAATTGGTACATGATGTGTACAAATACATGCTCTATCACATATAATAGCAACAAGAAAAGAAAGCAAGTATGCCCATTTGCTCAGATCGAACCAGCAACACTGTTGTTTTATTATTATTATCCAATATTGCCGGCCGCCTTTTCGTATCCAAGGCAGGAATTGGTACATGATGTGTACAAATACATGCTCTATCACATATAATAGCAACAAGAAAAGAAAGCAAGTATGCCCATTTGCTCAGATCGAACCAGCAACACTGTTGTTTTATTATTATTATCCAATCTTGCCGGCCGCCTTTTCGTATCCACAAGGCAGGAATAAGGTACATGATGTGTACAAATACATGCTCTATCACATATAATAGCAACAAGAAAAGAAAGCAAGTATGCCCGTTTCCTCAGATCGAACCAGCAACACTGTTGTTTTATTATTATTATCCAATATTGCCGGCCGCCTTTTCGTATCCACAAGGCAGGAATTGGTACATGATGTGTACAAATACATGCTCTATCACATATAATAGCAACAAGAAAAGAAAGCAAGTATGCCCATTTGCTCAGATCGAACCAGCAACACTGTTGTTTTATTATTATTATCTAATATTGCCGGCCGCCTTTTCGTATCCAAGGCAGGAATTGGTACATGATGTGTACAAATACATGCTCTATCACATATAATAGCAACAAGAAAAGAAAGCAAGTACGCCCATTTGCTCAGATGGAACCAGCAACACTGTTGTTTTATTATTATTATCCAATATTGCCGGCCGCCTTTTCGTATCCAAGGCAGGAATTGGTACATGATGTGTAAAAATACATGCTCTATCACATATAATAGCAACAAGAAAAGAAAGCAAGTATGCCCATTTGCTCAGATCGAACCAGCAACACTGTTGTTTTATTATTATTATCCAATATTGCCGGTGGCCTTTTCGTATCCGCAAGGCAGGAATTGGTACATGATGTGTACAAATACATGCTCTATAACATATAATAGCAACAAGAAAAGAAAGCAAGTATGCCCATTTGCTCAGATCGAACCAGCAAAACTGTTTTTTTATTATTATTATCCAAAATTGCCGGCCGCCTTTTCGTATCCACAAGGCAGGAATTGGTACATGATGTGTACAAATACATGCTCTATCACATATAATAGCAACAAGAAAAGAAAGCAAGTATGCCCATTTGCTCAGATCGAACAAGCAACACTGTTGTTTTATTATTATTATCCAATATTGCCGGCCGCCTTTTCGTATACACAAGGCAGGAATTGGTACATGATGTGTACAAATACATGCTCTATCACATATAATAGCAAGAAGAAAAGAAAGCAAGTATGCCCATTTGCTCAGATCGAACAAGCAACACTGTTGTTTTATTATTATTATCCAATATTGCCGGCCGCCTTTTCGTATCCACAAGACAGGAATTGGTACATGATGTGTACAAATACATGCTCTATCACATATAATAGCAACAAGATAAGAAAGCAAGTATGCCCATTTGCTCAGATCGAACCAGCAACACTGTTGTTTTATTATTATTATCCAATATTGCCGGCCGCCTTTTCGTATCCAAGGCAGGAATTGGTACATGATGTGTACAAATACATGCTCTATCACATATAATAGCAACAAGAAAAGAAAGCAAGTATGCCCATTTGCTCAGATCGAACCAGCAACACTGTTGTTTTATTATTATTATCCAATATTGCCGGCCGCCTTTTCGTATACACAAGGCAGGAATTGGTACATGATGTGTACAAATACATGCTCTATCACATATAATAGCAAGAAGAAAAGAAAGCAAGTATGCCCATTTGCTCAGATCGAACAAGCAACACTGTTGTTTTATTATTATTATCCAATATTGCCGGCCGCCTTTTCGTATCCACAAGACAGGAATTGGTACATGATGTGTACAAATACATGCTCTATCACATATAATAGCAACAAGAAAAGAAAGCAAGTATGCCCATTTGCTCAGATCGAACCAGCAACACTGTTGTTTTATTATTATTATCCAATATTGCCGGCCGCCTTTTCGTATCCAAGGCAGGAATTGGTACATGATGTGTACAAATACATGCTCTATCACATATAATAGCAACAAGAAAAGAAAGCAAATGGGCATACTGTTAAGTTTTTTCTTTGCAGATCGAACCAGCAACACTGTTGTTTTATTATTATTATCCAATATTGCCGGCCGCCTTTTCGTATACACAAGGCAGGAATTGGTACATGATGTGTACAAATACATGCTCTATCACATATAATAGCAACAAGAAAAGAAAGCAAGTATGCCCATTTGCTCAGATCGAACCAGCAACACTGTTGTTTTATTATTATTATCCAATATTGCCGGCCGCCTTTTCGTATCCAAGGCAGGAATTGGTACATGATGTGTACAAATACATGCTCTATCACATATAATAGCAACAAGAAAAGAAAGCAAGTATGCCCATTTGCTCAGATCGAACCAGCAACACTGTTGTTTTATTATTATTATCCAATATTGCCGGCCGCCTTTTCGTATCCACAAGGCAGGAATTGGTACATGATGTGTACAAATACATGCTCTATCACATATAATAGCAACAAGAAAAGAAAGCAAGTATGCCCATTTGCTCAGATCGAACCAGCAACACTGTTGTTTTATTATTATTATCCAATATTGCCGGCCGCCTTTTCGTATCCAAGGCAGGAATTGGTACATGATGTGTACAAATACATGCTCTATCACATATAATAGCAACAAGAAAAGAAAGCAAGTATGCCCATTTGCTCAGATCGAACCAGCAACACTGTTGTTTTATTATTATTATCCAATATTGCCGGCCGCCTTTTCGTATCCAAGGCAGGAATTGGTACATGATGTGTACAAATACATGCTCTATCACATATAATAGCAACAAGAAAAGAAAGCAAGTATGCCCATTTGCTCAGATCGAACCAGCAACACTGTTGTTTTATTATTATTATCCAATATTGCCGGCCGCCTTTTCGTATCCAAGGCAGGAATTGGTACATGATGTGTACAAATACATGCTCTATCACATATAATAGCAACAAGAAAAGAAAGCAAGTATGCCCATTTGCTCAGATCGAACCAGCAACACTGTTGTTTTATTATTATTATCTAATATTGCCGGCCGCCTTTTCGTATCCAAGGCAGGAATTGGTACATGATGTGTACAAATACATGCTCTATCACATATAATAGCAACAAGAAAAGAAAGCATGTATGCCCATTTGCTCAGATCGAACCAGCAACACTGTTGTTTTATTATTATTATCCAATATTGCCGGCCGCCTTTTCGTATCCACAAGGCAGGAATTGGTAAATGATGTATACAAATACATGCTCTATCACATATAATAGCAACAAGAAAAGAAAGCAAGTATGCCCATTTGCTCAGATCGAACCAGCAACACTGTTGTTTTATTATCATTATCCAATATTGCCGGCCGCCTTTTCGTATCCACAAGGCAGGAATTGGTACATGATGTGTACAAATACATGCTCTATCACATATAATAGCAACAAGAAAAGAAAGCATGTATGCCCATTTGCTCAGATCGAACCAGCAACACTGTTGTTTTATTATTATTATCCAATATTGCCGGCCGCCTTTTCGTATCCACAAGGCAGGAATTGGTAAATGATGTATACAAATACATGCTCTATCACATATAATAGCAACAAGAAAAGAAAGCAAGTATGCCCATTTGCTCAGATCGAACCAGCAACACTGTTGTTTTATTATTATTATCCAATATTGCCACCGCCTTTTCGTATCCAAGGCAGGAATTGGTACATGATGTGTACAAATACATGCTCTATCACATATAATAGCAACAAGAAAAGAAAGCAAGTATGCCCATTTGCTCAGATCGAACCAGCAACACTGTTGTTTTATTATTATTATCCAATATTGCCGGCCGCCTTTTCGTATCCACAAGGCAGGAATAAGGTACATGATGTGTACAAATACATGCTCTATCACATATAATAGCAACAAGAAAAGAAAGCAAGTATGCCCATTTCCTCAGATCGAACCAGCAACACTGTTGTTTTATTATTATTATCCAATATTGCCGGCCGCCTTTTCGTATCCACAAGGCAGGAATTGGTACATGATGTGTACAAATACATGCTCTATCACATATAATAGCAACAAGAAAAGAAAGCAAGTATGCCCATTTGCTCAGATCGAACCAGCAACACTGTTGTTTTATTATTATTATCTAATATTGCCGGCCGCCTTTTCGTATCCAAGGCAGGAATTGGTACATGATGTGTACAAATACATGCTCTATCACATATAATAGCAACAAGAAAAGAAAGCAAGTACGCCCATTTGCTCAGATGGAACCAGCAACACTGTTGTTTTATTATTATTATCCAATATTGCCGGCCGCCTTTTCGTATCCACAAGGCAGGAATTGGTACATGATGTGTACAAATACATGCTCTATCACATATAATAGCAACAAGAAAAGAAAGCAAGTATGCCCATTTGCTCAGATCGAACCAGCAACACTGTTGTTTTATTATTATTATTATCCAATATTGCCGGCCGCCTTTTCGTATCCACAAGGCAGGAATTGGTACATGATGTGTACAAATACATGCTCTATCACATATAATAGCAACAAGAAAAGAAAGCAAGTATGCCCATTTGCTCAGATCGAACCAGCAACACTGTTTTTTTATTATTATTATCCAAAATTGCCGGCCGCCTTTTCGTATCCACAAGGCAGGAATTGGTACATGATGTGTACAAATACACGCTCTATCACATATAATAGCAACAAGAAAAGAAAGCAAGTATGCCCATTTGCTCAGATCGAACAAGCAACACTGTTGTTTTATTATTATTATCCAATATTGCCGGCCGCCTTTTCGTATACACAAGGCAGGAATTGGTACATGATGTGTACAAATACATGCTCTATCACATATAATAGCAAGAAGAAAAGAAAGCAAGTATGCCCATTTGCTCAGATCGAACAAGCAACACTGTTGTTTTATTATTATTATCCAGTATTGCCGGCCGCCTTTTCGTATCCACAAGGCAGGAATTGGTACATGATGTGTACAAATACATGCTCTATCACATATAATAGCAACAAGAAAAGAAAGCAAGTATGCCCATTTGCTCAGATCGAACCAGCAACACTGTTGTTTTATTATTATTATCCAATATTGCCGGCCGCCTTTTCGTATCCACAAGACAGGAATTGGTACATGATGTGTACAAATACATGCTCTATCACATATAATAGCAACAAGATAAGAAAGCAAGTATGCCCATTTGCTCAGATCGAACCAGCAACACTGTTGTTTTATTATTATTATCCAATATTGGCGGCCGCCTTTTCGTATCCAAGGCAGGATTTGGTACATGATGTGTACAAATACATGTTCTATCACATATAATAGCAACAAGAAAAGAAAGCAAGTATGCCCATTTGCTCAGATCGAACCAGCAACACTGTTGTTTTATTATTATTATCCAATATTGCCGGCCGCCTTTTCGTATCCACAAGACAGGAACTGGTACATGATGTGTACAAATACATGCTCTATCACATATAATAGCAACAAGAAAAGAAAGCAGGTATGCCCATTTGCTCAGATCGAACCAGCAACACTGTTGTTTTATTATTATTATCCAATATTGCCGGCCGCCTTTTCGTATCCAAGGCAGGAATTGGTACATGATGTGTACAAATACATGCTCTATCACATATAATAGCAACAAGAAAAGAAAGCAAATGGGCATACTGTTAAGTTTTTTTTTGCAGATCGAACCAGCAGCACTGTTGTTTTATTATTATTATCCAATATTTCCGGCCGCCTTTTCGTATACACAAGGCAGGAATTGGTACATGATGTGTACAAATACATGCTCTATCACATATAATAGCAACAAGAAAAGAAAGCAAGTATGCCCATTTGCTCAGATCGAACCAGCAACACTGTTGTTTTATTATTATTATCCAATATTGCCGGCCGCCTTTTCGTATCCACAAGACAGGAATTGGTACATGATGTGTACAAATACATGCTCTATCACATATAATAGCAACAAGAAAAGAAAGCAAGTATGCCCATTTGCTCAGATCGAACCAGCAACACTGTTGTTTTATTATTATTATCCAATATTGCCGGCCGCCTTTTCGTATCCACAAGGCAGGAATTGGTACATGGTGTGTACAAATACATGCTCTATCACATATAATAGCAACAAGAAAAGAAAGCAAGTATGCCCATTTGCTCAGATCGAACCAGCAACACTGTTGTTTTATTATTATTATCCAATATTGCCGGCCGCCTTTTCGTATCCACAAGGCAGGAATTGGTACATGATGTGTACAAATACATGCTCTATCACATATAATAGCAACAAGAAAAGAAAGCAAGTATGCCCATTTGCTCAGATCGAACCAGCAACACTGTTGTTTTATTATTATTATCCAATATTGCCGGTCGCCTTTTCGTATCCGCAAGGCAGGAATTGGTACATGATGTGTACAAATACATGCTCTATCACATATAATAGCAACAAGAAAAGAAAGCAAGTATGCCCATTTGCTCAGATCGAACCAGCAACACTGTTGTTTTATTATTATCATCCAATATTGCCGGCCGCCTTTTCGTATCCACAAGACAGGAATTGGTACATGATGTGTACAAATACATGCTCTATCACATATAATAGCAACAAGATAAGAAAGCAAGTATGCCCATTTGCTCAGATCGAACCAGCAACACTGTTGTTTTATTATTATTATCCAATATTGCCGGCCGCCTTTTCGTATCCAAGGCAGGAATTGGTACATGATGTGTACAAATACATGCTCTATCACATATAATAGCAACAAGAAAAGAAAGCAAGTATGCCCATTTGCTCAGATCGAACCAGCAACACTGTTGTTTTATTATTATTATCCAATATTGCCGGCCGCCTTTTCGTATCCACAAGGCAGGAATTGGTACATGATGTGTACAAATACATGCTCTATCACATATAATAGCAACAAGAAAAGAAAGCAAGTATGC
>JARKHS020011305.1:0-53769 GCA_030143305.2 Amblyomma americanum | reverse complement strand
CTTCCGTCCGACCTCAGGGACGGAAGCACCTCCACATGCGCTTCGTCGCTCACATCTTTTCTGGAGCTGTTGCAGCTGCAGCGTCTCGTCTGGGCTTAGGATGTCTCCGTGCTGTGCTGCTACCTGGGCGTAGTTGTTGGCGGTGAGTGGTGGATAGTGCTTCCTGGATTGGCCGCAGCGACTCTATAGTATCTTTGATGGCTTGTGTCGCTGTAGCAGATGAGGTGGCCTGCTAACTGCCGCATACACCACCGGAAGTGGGCCTCGAGGCCCCTCTGCTCTTGCGGGTGTCATATGGAACTTACCTGCCACAGGACGTCCCACCGCCCGCTGTCATTGTCCTGTACCAGCTGGGGTGCGCGGCGCTAAGTGTGTCATTCGACCCATCTCTCTCATGTGTCCTGGATTAGGACTCAGGAACCACATTCCCTCCTACTCGCTCCGCACCCCCCTCTGCCTCTCTGTCTTTATAGGCACCCAATCCCCCACAACCCCGTTTTCCAATCTCGAGTTCTGAGCAGTGCTTGTTTTAAACAGCCGAACTGTAAGTCTTTATGCCCCAATATTGTCACAGTACTCCTCTTACCTTGTTCGCATGTATGGTTGTGGCTTCATTCTCTTCTTTTATCAAGTTAGTATACATAATCTGCTTTCGCTTTTGCTAATTGATTCACCGTGCTTATGTAGTCTCCTCACCTGGGCGAGGAGCTACATAAGCACGGTGAATCAAATCCGGACAGGCGAACTATTTACACCGGACCGGAACTGTACTAAAAGCACCATTACTTTTTTCTCAGAGTCGAAGCTGTCATGTGCACGCCAAGCAGAAGGCGCATTCAACATCTGAGTCAAAGCAATGACGACGCATTTCCTTGCGCACGTTTCGCTCAACTGGTCTGTTTTTGAGTTGCAGCGTATTGGTGAATAACTTTGCTGCTGATACAAACTATTGCGGGATGAGAGAATAATCGGTATGCCACGCAGTCTGTGCAAGGAGGCGCGAAAGTTCACCATCTGCTTGTGCCTCATTGCTTGTGCGCTACGCCACGGACGATGCGGTCAGGGTTATTTTTTTTTTCTTGGTCTGCTCACGACCTAACGAATATTTTGCGACATAACAAGCGCGGTCATACATGCGCCTGCCACCGCGACAAATTAAAATAGCACGTCTCTGAAGATTTTGGATGGGATTATAGCTGTTTGTGCCCTAATGATGTTTTTTTTTCTGATGCACCATTTGTCTGCATCAAATACTGGTGATATGACTTAATCCAGGTACGCTCTTTTTTCTCTGCTACCCTATTTAGTTCAGCTTGCTCAGATGCTGCTTTTGCCGTTTGTTTTTGATAAGATCTTTTATTCATCGTAATAAAGAGCGTTCTTTTGATGTTTTTCTCTTCATTTACACGGACTAGCAGCAGCTGACGCCAGCATCAAGCTTGCAGCGTGAAGCAGGATTTTGGTGCAGAGCACAGTGCAAGCTTGATGTGGACCCACAGTGCTCTAGCTCCTCTTTTGCTGAACAAAACGAACAAAATTCACGGAAACAAAATGGGGCTACGAATCGTATTTCCAACATCTTCTAAAGTGCCTACATTCGTATAGAAAAGGTCATCCTGCTTCTCATTCCTAGACGTTTTTTAACGACGTTTGGAAGAGGTATTCAGTAGACCACTTTTAGAGGTTTGTTGCCTACACGCCTAGAAGACGCGTTATGAGACGTCTTTTGACCCACACATTAGACGAGCTATATGACTTATATAATATGTTAACCAGACGAAAACGGATTTTCCCCACCGTTTCCTAACCGTCTCTTTCATTTCGGATAGTTGCTCTCAAGACGTCTCATATCTCAGTTTGTGCTACCTGGGGAAAGCTTGCTACGGATTACCCCCTTTTCACGGGCTCATTTAGCGTCACTTTCAACGAGTGACATTCGCCTAAAGTGTCATTGCTGCAGTGTATCACACTGTGAACTTTAGTGGCACTCGCAGCAGAACGCACTTTCCTCGTAGTGAGTAAAGTTGGCGAACTCACTCCACTTGGTCCGGCAAGGGGAGTGTGTATTCTCAACAGCAGTGCTCCGTTGTTTATTTATTTATTTAGATCATACTGTTAGCCTCATCAGAGGCTGTTGCAGGAAATGGCGAAATTCAATACCCCCCCCCCCCCCCACAAAAAAAAATACAGGAACAAATGCAGGCATAGGGAAATAAACAAACTGAGAAAAGACATTGCCGCCACACAACAAGACATAATTTCGAGTGGCAAGGCGACAGTACATTCTAGGGAGCATTCGTGTTTGAAATAAACATTAAAAAATTGTTTTGACAATAAAAAGGTCTTAAAATCTTAAACATTTTTTGGTTGTCCTTTTAATGAGAACTCGTATAAATCATCAGCAACTAAAAGCAATGCGCACACTTGAACAGCTACTCTCGCTCTGCAAGCGACGGCGACCCCCGTCCGCGATAGGCCTAACGTGTCCGCAGGGTTGGTGCGTGCAATATCGGCGATTGTGGAGAGCGAATTCCCATGTTTTAGCGAACGCAAACGGACAAGGGGTGTAGCTTTGACAAAAGTGACCTGAAATCGGCCGTTGCTTGCATTACAGGACAAGCATGCACTGAACGGGGAAGCGCCGGTGGGACCAGGCTGCAGCTCAATGCGGTTGTGTGGTTAACAAATAAGGACGCCTCAGTTAATGCGAACGGTCACCGAACAAAATTCAGGGTAAACTGATTCAAAGTAAAGAATTCGTCTCATCAGAGAAAGCAGGGACGATAAGCGAGAAGCGCCGGTCCTACGCGATGCCGACAACCCGGCTACCAAGTGTTTCCCAGGCGCGCGATCACAGCGGCGCTTCATGTATACAGAGCTGCCGCACAGTGTAAACAAGCAAGGGTACAACCGGTACAAAAATGAGATTAATTACGATAACTAACGCGCAGCTTACGATTTATGCCAGGCAAACGTGCACTTGTAGTTTGTACACAGCGATGTAAACAAGATGGAGTGCAGTCGTCCTCATCGGTGCATTGCTGGGGAAATTTCGCGATTATGCGGTAACTGTTCAGGGGTGTACTATGATCTTCACGCACTCATCTAGCGTGCACACAAAATATTTTGCAAAAAAAAGGAGCACAAAAAAGCGAGCAACACGCATGAAATTCAACATCCACAGAACAGAAGCAGTCCGGCGTCGCTGTGGGCGGGACGAAGCGATGGCGGTCGGTGCCTGTTGGTCAGTGTGGATATAATGGTGGCTAGCCACTGTATTGCCCATTGTGCGGGCTGTGTTCGAGTTTCGGAGCCATCCCAAAATCTCGAATGTCTTCGCGGAGCTCCGCTGACTGGAATGTATCTCAGCTGAATGCGATTAAAAAATTCTTATTGCAGCACAAGGCGGCAGTCGAGTCGAATGACATTCGGTTGGAAGGCATTTGAAACGCCCTTGTAGCAGGGGTATAACTCGTCTCGGATTGTGATGCTTTTTGTAGTTAACATTTAAATAGATGTGGATATGTAACTGAAAATTAACTCGGAATATTTAGATTTGAGATAAAATTGTATATCTTATTTACGCGAAAACTAATTGGTGCTGCAACATCCATCGCTACTGCCATTATTTTCAAATCACACTGCTTTTTGCCGTGCTACAGCGCGCACCGAAAGTGTGATTCGTTCAAGGGAAGTGCACTTCGTGAAAGTGTCACTAAACTTGGCCGTGTGGCAGGTATATAATTAGCTGTTTCAAGAGGTCCTGAGGTTGTTAAAGTGGCCACCTTCGGTGCTGGTTCCATTCGGGAATATCAACTTTTCGCGCCGACCACACGTCCTCTAATTAAATGATTTGAGCTTTTCAAACGGGGTCTAATTTCAGGCGACTCTGTACTAATAGCACAACGTTGGCAAGGGTAAACTTCACCTTCCGCATGCATGTGGTGATGCCACACTTTTTATGCAAAAGCATTACTAGTCCTATAAAGAGAAAAGCCGGCGGTGTGTGTGTGTGCGTGTGTGTGTGTGCGCGTGCGTGCGTGTGTACTCGCTGATGGTACAGAAAATCTCAGCGATGGCAATTCCATTCCATTCCAAAAACTTTTATTTCCATCAGAAATGGAGACCCCCTACTCCCTACCCCTGGCGCGCAGGCCTAGGGTCAGGGGCCGGGGCCTCCGCGACTAGATGCAGGCAAAGAGTTGCTGGCTCTTCGCGGCCTCTACCGCGAGATGGATGGCTTTCCTCTGCATGGCGGGGTCCGCGCTTTGCAGAAGGGTCTCCCTGGCTTCTCTACTATTTATTCCTTCATTGACCCCTGGGGAGTGTGTGCATTGCCAGATTATGTGGTCGAGGGTCCCCCTCTCCCCGCATTCCTTACATTTATCGTCTATGTCTTCGTCTTTCAGGACGTGTGATGCCCATACCGGATTTATGTAGTTTCCTGCTTGTAATCTGCGCCAAGTTGTTGCCTCTCTGTTTCCGAGCTCTTTGTCCGGTGGAGGGACAGTTCTTCGCTGTAATCTGTAGTTTTATATTATCTCCGTGTATGTCTGTAGTCTCTCGTCAAGCTCCTTGCAATCGGGCGGCTCTGCTCTTGCCCGGAGGTAGAGATCTCGGGCTAAGAGGTGCACCGCCTTGTTGCCTGGAACTGACGTGTGAGCTAGTGCCCATATGAGGCTAATCTTCCTATCAATTTTCCTTCCAACTAGTATTCGCACCGGTTCTGGTGCTACTCTGCCCCTTCCATAATTGTAGATGGCTGTTTTGCTGTCGCTTATTATGTAACTTGCCTTGGTGCCTACGCAAGCAAGCGCTATTGCTACTTCTTCCGCTACCTCTGGATTGCGGCTGCGTATTGTTGCTGCCGAGATTGCTTTACCTTGGCCATCTACTACCGAGGCTACTGCTGCTCCCAGTTTTCCGCTTGCCGCGTCTGTGTATGCCACTGTTTCGCAATCAGAAAAGATGACGTCATCAAGTGGCCGTATGACGTACACAGCAAGCTGAGCACCGCCATTGCAGAGAATCATATACATGTCGTCGATCTATATATTACTACACACTGGCCGACCTCCATGCTGCACCAGCTTTCCCCATAACATTCGCACCAAAACTGCGACGCAACCGTTTGTCGTATACAGCGTTCCGGGTGGTGTCATACCATGTAGTCGTAGAAAATAACTCTAATGCATGCACAAATATAACGCGTAAACAAAGATTACGCGTAATCAAATTTCTTTAGAGCACATGTTTGTACTATTATGTTCACACATTTTTCTTCCTACGAGGCGAAACACACAGCAGAACATTACTTTAGCCGCTTAGGATATATATCAGCCACGCTACACGCATGCCTTGTGCACTCGGGCACCGATGACCAGCGTGCACTTTTCTTTTTTTCTTTTTTTTTCAATGTGGGTTGCAGGGAGAAGTTGCGCGATGCTCTTCAGATGGTGTCGGCTGTTCCTGCCAGTAACCATGTGCCCAACCGGGAAGCCTCGCGATGGCAAGAGAAGCAGACACATTGCGAGTATCGTTGTAAACAAACACCTCCTGACAGAGAGAATGGGGTCAGCCATGATTTACTGCATAGTCCGCGCCTAGAAGTTCAGCACAACGCAATTGCTAACATTTAGACGTGTATAGTCCGCGGACTGTATACCGAAATATACGGCAAATGTCTGACGTGGATGGTGCACTGACAGTGGCAAGTTGCTGCTCTGATATCAACTCAGTTTCATGGTTTATAACCGAAATTCGCTGCTCCAAGTCGTGGGTATGTGTCAAGTTCCATTATCTTCCTTTTTTTTCTCTCGCACAGATATTGCTTTGCTGATGCCAATACGGGATGTTTCGACCTGAGCTCCTGGCAAAAAACAAACAAACAAATGTAGCTTACTGGAAAAATTGCAGCGCAGCAGTAACAAATACGAGACGAGAAGGACGCAAACACAAGCGCTGACTAACAACTGTGTTTTATTGCTCTGAGCCAGCCTATATAAGAACTAGGTACAAAACAACAAAACAGAAACCAACACATCCCCTCACGCATTCGTGGCACGATTATCGGAATTGTCTCCCGTTCCTCCAATCTTTCGTCCTATCATTGGCGTTCAGAAATGACATTTCTTTTTCACTAAGGCACACAGAGGGGTTGCTGACACACTTATCTGCGCATTTTGATATCGCCAGAGCTTCTGCTATCAACCTCGTGGTGGTGTCCCGACACTTACGAAGAATAACTGTGCTTTCAAGGGCAGGGGTGCAGCCTTTGCACTGGCTACAGTGTAAGGCGAGTTCCCCTGAGTTTGGGTCCCTTAGGTTCCTTTTGTGCTCTTGTAGCCTTGTGTTCAGACATCTCCCTGTTTGGCCTATATAGATGCTGCCGCACGACAGGGGAATTGAATATACGACATCTTTTTCGCAATCGACGAGACGCGGACGGTGCCTCGTCATGCAGTCGGGCTCACGTTCAGTGTCAGAATTTACTCCTCTGCACAACTGATGCAGTTTCTTCGGGGCCGAGAAGAAAATATCAATTCCCGCTCTGTTTCCTATCCTTTTCAGTTTGTGTGATACTGCATGTAGGTATGGTATCACAGCTGCCTTTGTTCGACGTTCATTTGTGGTGGGCCCATTTCGCGATTGTTTCAGTATGCCCTCTGCAACAGCAATTAGGAGATGCGCTGGATATCCGGCTTGCTCAAGACGACCCACTTGGCTTCGAAAGGCTTCCTCTTTACGGTGCCCACATGTTTTCTCAAGAGCGCTCACAAAGCACGACTTCACAATGGCCCTCTTCACAAGCTTTGAGTGCGCTGAGGCATACGGGAGGACTGGTTTTTTACCCCTCGGCTCACAGGCCCAGCAAACGTGATCAGAGCCAAAGTACAGTCCTAAATCTAAGAACCTAATGTGGCCGTTGGCTGGCCGCTCATGAGTCACCTCCAACGGTCGAAGACACTCTGAAAACATTGTCAAAACTTCGGGCACTCGCGTATTCGCACAACCGCTTTTCGTCGTTCAAGATTACGAGAAAATCGTCTACAAACCTAAACACTTCGTCTATGCCAAACTCAGCGCATCGTTCCCGTATCTTGCGGTCCCGGACACCAAGGCATATATCACTTAGTACGGGCGCGACACAAGAACCAATGCAAATCCCGTTTCTTTGAGAGACAATGTATGCAGAACCAACTAGCCAGTCACTATGTTTTAAGCAAATGTAGCTTATTCAGGTGTAGCACTCGTTTCCAGTGACAGCGCACTGCGCTTCTGCCGACAGTTTTCAGGGGGTGTAGCACGGTTACCCCAAGTGCAAAACACGGTCGATGCTTCGGACATCGGGTGCTTTAATCGTGCACGACCCGTTTTCACCCTCTTAAACACTACTTAGGTATAGTTTGCGGGTAGTAAACGCACACTATCGTCGCGTACATTCCTCGCAAAGCACAACGCGACATATGGCTGAACGACATAAGTGTGATTTATATTCATATTTTATGGCGTTTAACGTCCCAAAGCGACTCAGACTAGGATAGACGCCGGAGTGGAGGGCTCTGGATAATTTCGACCACTTGGCTGGTGTTCTTTAGCGTGCACTGATATCGCGCAGTACACGAAGCCTTAGCATTTCGCCTCCATCTAAATGTGACCGGCGCGGCCCTGTTCGAACCCGCGTCTTGTGGTCAGCAGCCGGGCACCATAACCACTCAGCCACCGCGGCGTCCGACGTAAGAATGAATTCCTTCTAAAACTATAATATATAGTCACTAGCACCCGTGTATCTCAGCTCTGTCGATCTCAGCAGCCTCTCAATCTCCTGTTCGCCTTTTTTTTTTTTTTGTAGACGTGACGTCCTCTTTTGCCTTTCGGTAAGCGCCCGACACGAGTTCGAGCTGAGTCTTGAGGCCGCGTTTGTCCCCTGCTTTTATTGGCCCACTAAGCATTGCACTGGAAACGATAACATGATCCGAAAGAGCGTGGGAATCTATCCCTGCGCGGAAAAAAGCACCATAATAACAATAAAGCACCGGGGCCACACATCAGCTCCTTGGTGTTTCGAAAACGAATTCATCGGCTAAAAGGCGAGACGACCCTCTCGCAGCGCCCGCGAAGCACCGTGGCGAGCCTTCGGACAGTTTGTCGTTTTCAGCAATAAAAGAGGGCAGGCCGCCGAGACACCGCAGCCACAGCGGCCGCAGCTGAAGAAAAGGCCCAGGGTGGCCAGATCAGTTTCCCGATCCGGCTTCGGAGGTCGGCGGCCGAGGGGGAAGCGGAAGACGGTTGCCGGCGGCGCGGGAGAGAAAGCCGTCACCGGGCGCCCCGACGGCACCTACCGCTGGCGAAGAATGGGCGACAAAGAGGCCGCCCCGCTCTGCCCCGGGGGGTGCTTCCGAATTGCCCAATAATTGCCGCCCCTCAAAGGCAGCACCCGCCGGTGCACCCGCGTTGACACCGGCACTGTGCGGATTTCTTCGGATTCTTTCGACGCCCTGTTTGAAAGTAGCAACGCGCACTAATTGGTTTCTTCTATGCGTTTCTCTCACGACACAAGAGGGAAAAAAAAAGAAGGCATGCCTTGCAGCATGCTGCTTCTTTTTTTCGCCTTGTCCCCCCCCACAAGTGATTCCTACAACAGCCCCAGTTTTTATGGCGCTGGCCGCCGCGGAGTCACCCACGCTAAGGGGAGGCGCCACTCCTGTGGTTCTTTCCCCCTCCATCTTCCAAGGTCGGCTGGCCTGTTTGTGGGCGAGTCTTGTTTGCAATCTGTCCCATCTCCAGAGATGTTCGTCCTTTCTTGCTTTCAGCTGCCCTTGGTGTGGTCTGTGGCATGACTCCTTCGTCCCCCCCCCCACACACACACACACCTTTTTTTATTTCTTTCTAGATCAGTAGGGCACCGAGAGGTTGTCCTACTGATACTGATACAACCGCTTGTCCCCACGTGCGCGCCCGAGTCGTACCGCCCCTTGTTAGGCCTGGCGCTTTCAAGCGGCTCACAGCAGGGGACCCCGCTGCGGTTTGTGTCGTCTGCAGCCGGACGCCGAGCAGACGACGCTGGCCGAAACTTTGCGAGTGCAGGGCTCACGCGTTTCGGTTGTCCCAGTGTGGTCATCTTGCTGGAGTGAAATTGTCAAACGCGAGGAGACGGCCCCGCGCCCGTTGTAAAGAAGCACACCGGACACATGTGGCAATCTGAAAAGTTGTATGTGGCTACGTAAATTCAGGCATCCTGTAGACATGTACAGTTCTTGCCACAGGTAACCGATCAGCGAGGTTTGTTTCTCAAACGTGTAGCGGGCACTTTTGGCACGCAGTAAGCTCTAAATATGTGTGAGGTAAGGAGAACCATTGTGCTCACATTTCGGGAACTTTTGGCTGGTAGGATTGTTGTTAGGTCTCCAGGATACGGCCCAGAAGCAAACTACGTTGCTCGGCTACTTTTGCCAAAGGGAGAACGCATGCTACAGGCACTTGTGAAGAACTGACAAATCAGCTTTGAAGTACGATGTAGGTGTGAACATTATCAAACAGGCTGCATCAAAATAAATAAACTAAAGGCAACCTAAAGAGCAGCACATCGTCAGAAGATTAACATTAATGACGTGGTGACCGTGATCAGAACAGAAAGAACAACCACAGAAAAATTCGCTAAACAGTTAGCTTGAGGCAATGGGAAAAAAAGAAAACTACAGCTAATTACTTGCCGACAAACCATGCCGCTTAGGGCGTCGCTTATAGACGGCTTTTTTGTTTGTTTGTTTTGTGCAAAAGCCAAACATCGCGAAACATAAGGTTTAGGCTTAGCAGTGAGCCTTTTTCTTCTCCTCCTCCCCATCCCTAGTGCAGAGTAGCTGACCAGATATCAATCTTCCTGGCCGACCTTTTGCCTTCGTTTCGTTAAATTGATCTACCTATCTATATGTGTTTCTGTGACGCGAGTATGTTCGAATTGTCACAAACGAATGCTGAGTTAAGCATTGCGGACCTGAGCAGTTATTTTACGCAGGCTCGTATATTATCCTCTGTTAGCAAGTATAAGTCATCAGGGTGACATAAATACTACTAATTCGGAATTTTTTCATGAGCGGTAGCTTTTGTATCGGGCACAACAAACATGCAGATAACCTCGCTGGTGGTCACTTATGAAAGCGCCTGTTTAATATGTTCCGTTTCTTTATCTTCAAAAAGAAGACAGCCATAATCATTTCTTTTTGTAGTTTCGCGGGAGCAGACGGCTAAACTGCGGTTTCTGTCTGGAGTTCTATGCGTGAAATTTCTGCAGCAGTATTTTCTTTTATCAAACTGATGCCTTGGCTTCTTTTTCTGTCATCGCTGGCACCTTTCTTTTGGTCCGTTAAAAAACAATACTTTTTCTTACAGAATGCGCAGATTCCGAAGGAAAGCCGCGGTGACTCTATCACCCTGACCTCAAATGCACTGTATACACAGAAGGTGAACGGGACACTAAAACAACTTAAGTCTGCGGTTATTCTCCGCCCCCATTCAGGAACAACGCACGCAATTCTTCCACGACAAAAAAAGTAGTCCGTTGTTAAAACCTTTCTTGTTACGTAAACAAGGAGCTGATCACACGAAAAAAATTATAAGCTCTAGAACTGGGATAGTAGCTTAATTGTTTGACAAAGGCAAACATTAAAAAGTTGATTGCATTTACTCTTGTGATTGGCTAGCGGAGTAATACAGGACGCTGCGTACAGTGGCCCAGTGTTACGAACAATTTTTTTTAAAAGTTGTGCTAAGACGGTAGCAAATTTTAAAAGAAATCGTGGAGTCAGGATACAGGCAAAGCCCTTGGCTTTAAATTCTTTAAAAAAGAGGTAGTCACTGCTACTTTGAGGGAAGCAACAGCTTGTCACACATATCGAGTGTTTCACCTAAGATCTTCTGCAGTTTTTAAAAACAGGTTGTTTGAGTTAGAAGAGCTCTTTTTTCGGCATAACATTGTCAGCGGTGTAGGGCATCAGAAATTCAGAATACAGTTAACGTGTGCTATAACTAGTAGGCTGGTTAACTAATATTGAATAGTTAGCTTTTGATCTATTGCTGCGAAAAGCACTCGACGGCAAGTAGCGGGCAGGTTTGAAACAAACCCTGAGAGTCGTGGAGGGGCCCGAGGTAGCTGACCCCAGGTTAGTTTTTACTGTCTCCGGCGTTCGGAGCCTGTTGCGTTTGTGGGTGGTCGGGCATCCCGTGAGCGGGGCCGCACCATTGGGCGATCTTGACGCCTTCGCTGTCCTGACCAAGCAGGCCATTAAATAAATGAAGGATCAGAGCAAGAACTCGCTGTCTCCATTCCCATCCCAATTCCCATAACCCGTTCATCCAACCCCTTCCGTTACGTCCCAGGGGAGACCAGGGAGTCTCCCCGGGCCCGCTCCCCCGGCTGTGGGTCGCTATGTAGCTTTATACCCCCCCCCCCCCCCGCTCATTTTTTTTTCCATTTTCCCCTCCTACGGTTGGCAAAAGTATACCATTGCCTTCGCGAGCCTTTTCATTTATTTTAAGGTTGGATTAAGCCTGTTGTACGTTAGTGGTGTAGGCAGCGGCTTAATATATTTCATTCTTTTTAGGTTGCCCCAACCTAACAAATGTTAGTCTCCTGATTTATTGAGAGACGCTTAGCCCACGGTAGGTAATATCCATATCAGTTTTTAAAACTTTGTAAGCACAGTGACGCTGGGCACTGTGCCCCAACAAATCATGGCTACGTCACGCCAAAATGCATGCGCTTTCGAGAATCTTGCAGACGAAGCAACCTCAACAGTGCACGTCACCCGTCGAAACAGCCAAAATTTGTTGTGCCACAGCACCGAGGGTAACTGCGTTTTTGAAAATTTAGAAACTGATAAGAATATTAATTACGATGAGCTACTCGCCTCTCAATAAATAATTAGAGTAATAGTTAACAGTTAACTATTCAGTATTAGTTAACCAGTCTACTAGTTAGCACGCTGTATTCTGATGCGCTACATCGCTCGCAATGGTATATGCCGAAAAAAGCGCTGTTCTAACTCGATTTATTTTTTAAACTTCAGAATACCCTACGTGAACACCCGGCGTGTTTCTACCTAGATGGCAACTGCAGGTAGCAACAGCAACTAACTCTTGCACCTGAAGTGTAAGTGCAAAGCTTATTTCGGGACGTGTATATTTTCTGGCCGCTATTCGCAAATTACAGAAAAGGAAAGAGAAATGAATAAACATGAAATTCACAGGATTTAAACTCATGACCTTCGGATCAGGAACCAAGCCCGAATTTCTGTAGACCACCGCAGCAGACAGTCCAGTTTAAGAAAGAATAGTTTTTTGTTTTTTTTTACGAAGCACAGATGGTGGTCGGGTGTAGCTATCGCATTTTTGTTATAAGTATTTTTCAGGCAGAAACATGGTGAGTTTGCTGCCCTGTGCTTTTGAAGCAGGCTGTGGTAAGGCCTAAATCATATGCTTAAGTACAAGTGTTTTTTCTTTCTCTTGAACGATCGATCCGACACGTCTGCATCTCCCGACAGCAAGCTATATACTAGCGTACTGCGCTCTTGTCCGTTCTGTACTTGAGTACGACGTGCTGCGTTGGTTTCCGTGCATACAGTGATGCATAAATAAGTTAGAAAGTGTTCAGCTGAAAGCAGTCAGGTTTGCTTTTAACAAATATCCTCGCAGCGACTCTCCTCTCAACTCTTAACCAAAGCAAGTCTCGCCACTATTAGTAACCGCGCCCGAAATTCGCGCCTCAAGTTCTTCTCTCTTCTTATAAACGGTGCTCTAAAAATATATTCCGCGCTTTGCTTAGTTTCTTCACCAAAAAGAAATGCCAAAACAAAACATTCGCAGCATTTAATAGACTATAAATTTCATATTGACATCCTTCGTTATTAATTTTTCCCGCAAGCGATCAGGAAATGGAATATGTTACCCGAGAATGTTGTTAATTCTGAATCTCTGGGCAGCTTTCTTTCCAACCCGTCATAATTGTTTATTTGGACCATTGTACTGTGCCACTTGTTAAGAAATGCTCGTTTCATGCTGCACACATACAATATTATTTTATTAAGAAAAATAGCACCAGCCAAAAGAAGACGTACACAGGAAACTGGGAAGACGAGAGGAAAGAGGCTGGACTGCCAACTGTTCAGATGGGGGCTCAAATATATACAGGGCACTCAGTCACATAACCATCGTACAATCACCATCCCACTCAACCATCCGTTGTGGAACAAATATAATAATCATAAAAAAATTCCAGAGAGCGCATTCACCTTCAATCATTCATGGGTATCTCGCGGCTTCGGTTACCTATTGTCAGTAGCTGAAATTCTTGTCAATAACAGGTGATAATTGCAAAATCAGAGCCAATAACAATAAAACAAGAAAACAAGAAACTGAACGCTTTCAGCGCCCAACGACCCAAACAACCTCAAGCGGAACAGAATTCCACTCTTCGGAAGAAACGTGGCTGTTTCTTATCAAGTCCTTGTGATTATAAAACAGATTCCACGAAGGCACTTCGTTTCCTTAAAAGGGCAACAGAGCAGTCACTACAACAGGCGTCGCCTTTCTTTATAATCAGAAAGGCCTCAAGTACTTCACGTGCCATCTTATCGCTAATTCTGGCCAGAATCCTGATACCATCAAGCACCGGCTCACATTTGCACTTTTTGCAGTGAAGGGGCAAATTCGACCCAGTTCCCTTTCCTAACGATTTATGGTGCTACCATGCCCTATCATTGACACAACGGCCCGTTTGGCCTATGTAGACCCCTCCACATGACAGTGGTGCTTCGTAAAAAAACACCAACCGCACCAACTCGCACTGGGGCTTCTTATTTCGCCCGATACGTGCGCACAGTTACCTTGAGCTACCCCTAAAAACAAAAGCTGCGGCTGCGTGCTTGGTGTACCAATCCCACACGAACCCTGGAACACAATATACAGCAATATACAGCTACTGCCAATGTGGCTGATAACTTAAGGTAACGTAAGTTGCGGGGTTTACGCAATCTGCACAGAAAAGGCAGGGTGCGGGGGTGACAACGGCGTTTGTATATTTTAAAGGTATTTCAGCAATCTTGGCCTTTAACCACTGGCTCTTACGCCATTCACCCTGCTCGAGGATGTGCCATTGTTTAGATTACGGCTAGAGCTACTTTTTGCACGTGCGGGAACAACCGGTCGCATTTACTGTTCTGGATTGTTGAAAGAGCCGAAGTGGTCCATTGCAGTTGAAATAAAACATCTGTCACGTAAATAAGTGCAACCCAGCCTCGCACCCTCATCATAAGCCGAAGCTTTAGATATAGTTTTAGCGTAGCGGAGGCGTATGCAGCTAGGCTGAATGCGTCTCTGCTACGCTAAAACTATCCATTGTGCTCGGAAGGATGTGAAAGCCGCAGAAAGCGTCTATGGGCCGATTCTCAAATTCAATTCAATTAAATTCTTTATTTCCCATGTACACATGGAGAGGGTCGAGGGAAAAAAGCCAGTACGATTTGGCTTGACGTGCCCCTCGGCCCCTACACACAGGGCAGCAGGCAAGATGAAGAGCAACATATGCAATCAAGATAGGGGATGAAACAGGGATAATAACAAACAAAAGAACAGACAGAAAATATCGCAAGCAAAGCGCGTCTGAGGTTACTTCAAGAACGCCATTTCATGAAAGAATCTAGAAGAAGCAGTGAAATATGCATGTTACAATCTAAAATGTAGCAAATGCACTCTGTATTTAGCGGCATACTCGGGACACCTAAACATTTGCAGCATGAAACTTATTTAAAAGACGGGGTAACGTGTTTGCTAGACTATGTGTACCATACATTGGTCCGGCGCAGCGACATCCTGGTGAAGCGACAAACTAACCTTTCTCATGCTGCTTATTCTGGAATTTAGGACCGTACTTATCGCATGGCTTTCTCTCGCACCGTTGAAGAAGGTGCTGTCGGTGGGCGAGCAGCCAACCGCTGGAAGGCAACCGCTGGAAGGATCACGACCCGTATTCAGTGCGTTTTAGCGGACGGCTGCTATTGACGTTTATGGCTGCGACAGTGCTCTGGCACTGTACAAAGGAGCACCACCGCTGCAGTCCTTAGGAACAGCAACAACAAGCATCAGCCTCGGGCGCCGCGGCTACGGGGAAAAAAAAAAAGCCACAGAGCAGGCCGCTCGAAAGGCGACGGCGTCTGCTTTGCGCCTCGATGAGCGGTGAACGGGACAAAGGGGGAGGTGCGGAGACAAATCGCTAGCGCTAACAGCTATTGAAGCGTCCCCCCCCCCCCCCCCCTAGTGTTTTGGCGACGTACCGCCATTCTGCCTACCTGCCCGTGCACTCCCGACGCACGCATTCAGGAGCAGAAGTGATCAGAGCTGAGAAAAGTGGAACGCGCATGCATCAGCAGCCCGGATCCCTTGGCTCACAGCGACGAGAAACTAACGAATAAGCATGGAAAAGAAAAAAAAATAGCGAATTAAATATTTCCGGAGAATTCAAAAGGACACATCGCAGCCCATTTCGGACACAGCCAGGAAAGAAGACGTACATGTAAGTTTCTCCTTCTGCGCGTTCCCCCGCCCCCCTAAAAAAAAATAAGAAAGAAACAACGAATGGCGGGGGCCAGACGACAACAAACATTTGCGAGGCACCTCGAGCCAGAGAGGGAGCCTGGCAAGCGCCAGGCGACTCGCGCAAACAGAAGAGACTCGTCTCTGCGGCCACTTTCCGAAAGCAGCGGTAGACTGCCACCGAACGGGGGCGGCGAGGTTTCCTTCCGCGGATGCTTTCGATGAGAACAGCTATAGAATGGAGGACTCTTTCCCCGATTCCCAACTTCCCGCCGCGTGTACGTGCTTCGAAAGAGCAAAGCAATTAGCTAACGCTTTGCGCTACGGCTTGAGGCGTTCTTTTCAGACCCCCGCATCCCTGCAAGGCCAGGCAGATAGCGGGGGAAAATAAAACGACGAAAACAGAAGAGTAGAGGCGACAACTCGCTGGTGGCAAAGCACCCCAAACCTCGGAGCGGACCGCAGAAGGCGGGGAGGCTGAAGCGCGAAAGAAAAGTTTAGGTGGCCACCAATTCCCTTGATGTTGATTCTTTCGTCGACCGAACTGTCTTCAGGTGAGCAGTTGCCGCGTGTTTGACTGTAGCAACTGCGCTTTGCCCCGCACCGCGGTTTGTTCTTTGGTGGAAACTGAGAAGCTACAGCCGCAACCCGGAAACGGCGGAAGAAGTCGCAATAGCGCTCGCATGCGTAGGAACGCAGGCCAAAATTATAGCTAGTGACAGCAAAACTGCAGTCTACAATTATGGCAGAGGGAGGATTGCCTTAGAAGCAGCACAAATTCTAAAAAGAAGAAAATTGGGAGGGACGTACGCATCGTGTGGGTACCAGCTCACGCATCCATCCCTGGAAACGAGGCGGCAAACACCCTGGCTCGAGACCTCTACTTCCGAGCCAGGGGAGAGCCGCCCGACTGCAAGGACCTGGATGAGAGACTGATCAGCTATGCAGAAATAATAGAGAGCTATAGAAGTGAAAGGAGGATTTTCCCTCCGCCGGACAAAACACTAGGGAATAAAGAAGCTACAACATGGCGTAGACTACAAGCTGGGAACTTCATAAACCCGGTGTGGGCATCACACGTATTTAGGGAAAAGGAAATAGAGGAAAAATGCAAAAAATGTGAGAATAGGGGGACCCTAGATCACATCATTTGGGAATGTACACACTCCCCAGGGATTAAAGAAGGAATGAATAGCAAGGAAGCCTGGGAAACCCTTCTGCAAAGCGCGGACCCCGCCGTGCAGAAAAAAGTCATTCACCTGGCACTGGAGGCCGCAAGAGACCAAGAACTCTATGCCTGCCTTTAGATGCGAGGCTCCCGGCCCCCACCCCTAGGCCTGCGTGCCAGAGATGGGGAGTAGGGGAGCCTCTTCTCTGGTGGAAATAAAGGTTTTTGGAATGGAATGGAATGGACATACGCCGGCTCGCGCGAAGCGCAGTGTTGACTAGCGTAGTGGAGCTTTTCGCTTCAAAAATCTTTTTTTTTTTTCAGGACAAGGGCAGGATTGGTTCAGCGTGACTGTGGTAATTCGAGGTATATTTGGTCGAAGCTTGCTTTACAGTGTGATCAAGCTCCATTCAGACTGCACTAAACATGTTTAACGGCTCGCCTCATTCATCCACTTATTTCGGTACATTTAAATAAAGTGCCATCGTCACGTGGGTGTAATGCTAGAAAATCGCTGCTTTCATATTCCTGCCGTCACGACTTTCCATAGAGGTCGCAAAGGTGGCCTTGTTTAAAGAAAAACCCTTAATTTAACATGTCATTAATTTTATAAATATCGACATTGTTACGCACACAATATATTGCTTTTCACAACTTTCAGGAGTTTATAATTTCGTTTCCAAACTGAGTTCCTCAGAAGCGTGTAAGGACATCTTACTGCTATTAAGAACCTACTGACGCTGGGCAACACACCCGTACCCAGTTAAAGTGTATAATTGGTCTTCAGTTTTGTTTTTGAGGAAAGGAAATCGCACGCTAGCTGCCTCACTATTCTGTGAACACCTCAACAGCGCTGAAAGGGAAGTGAGGAAGGCGGCAGATATTGACGAGATCTGAGATGACTTTCCCAAAAACTAATTTTGATCTTTTACCTGCTTTCTTGCTGCTTTAGAGGTGAGGTGAGCGTACCGACAGAATCACCGGCTGTCGCGGTCTTACACGGTCACAACGTGCAATCGTCCTCCGCGCGCGCATTGGCTGAGTGTGGCCCGGGGAACGACGGGTGCGTCACGGAATCGCGACGAGTGATGTGTGTGACGGATGCGGTGCAGTGGAAACACTAGAACACCTGCTCCTTCACTGTGCCGCGTCCGCCGATGCTCGTCGCGATATGCTCGCGGCCTATAGGGCGCAGGGCATACTACCAGACTCCCTCAAGACGCTATTGTGGCCGCAGGGCAGTGCGCGTACTTGTGAGCGAACATTGGTAAGCCTCTATGCATTCCTCGAACACACGGGCTTGACGTCCCGTCTGTTCTCCGTCAGGTAGTTAAACGCAGTGACCGAATGCTCCGCGAGTTCTAACTTGAACGATTAATAACTGGACGCCCCACTCCAGTTGTAGCCAACACAGTGCTGTGCGCGTGTGTGGTTTAATTCCTCTAAAATGAATTAATCACGCGCACAACCTGGACACATTTCTTATTGTGTTAATAGTTTGTACATATTACTTCTCCCCCTGTCCTCTCTTCCTGTCCCCTCACCTCTCATTTCATCTCTCCACTCTTCCTGCAATCCTTTATTTCCGCTGCCCCAGCTCAGGTGCTTCAGTATCGATGGCAGATGCCGGGGCTAGCAAAAATCTTTTCCTTCCTTTTTACTATTATTTTAATAAACAACCACTTTCACCATCTTTCACCTGGTGTGGAGCCCCCGCGGTGGCGCCGTGGTTAAGGCGCTCGGCTACTGAACCGGAGTACCCGGGTTCGCACCCGACCGCGGAGGCTGTATTTCGATGGAGCTGAAACGCAAAGGCGCCCGAGTGCTGTCAGATGTCAGTGCACGTTGAAGATCCCCAGGTGGTCGAAATTATTCCGGAGCACCCCACAGCGGCACCTGCTTCTTCATTTCTTCTTTCACTCCCTCCTTTATCCCTTCCCTTACGGCGCGGTTGAGGTGTCCGCCGATATATAGAGGGATAATGCGCCATCTCCTTTCCCCAAAAACCAAATTTCAGTTTTTATTCCCTTAAAGCTGCAGCCACCTTTAATAATAATTGGTTTTTGGGGAAAGGAAATGGCGCAGAATCTGTCTCATATATCGTTGGACACCTGAACCGCGCCGTAAGGGAAGGGATAAAGGAGGGAGTGAAAGAAGAAAGGAAGAAGAGGTGCAGTAGTGGAGGGCTCCGGAATAATTTCAACCACCTGGGGATATTTAATGTGCACTGACATCGCACGGCACACAGGCGCCTCAGCGTTTTTCCTCCATAAAAACGCAGCCGCCGCGGTCGGGTTCGAACCCGGGAACTCCGGATCAGTAGTCGAGCGCCCTAACCACTGAGTCACCGCGGCGGGTGCAGCCACCTTTAAGGTTCGCATTTCGCTCTGCATAGTAAGTGTAGGTTTGGGTAAGAACATGTCTCTAATTTTCTCTAAGTGACAGCTTCCTCTACGGTGAGAGACTGCTGCGGCGGGGGATATCAGATCCTTCTGCCTCTATAGTTTTGTAGTACAGCCGAGTATTCCTTGGGCGCTGGCACGAGTTCCGCGCTGTCGTCGGATGTTCGGAAAGTAGTGTATCCTCGAGCTACCCTGTCGGCCTCTTGGTTCCCTGCCACTCCCGTGTGCATGGGTACCATCACAATTTTGTGTGGCTTTTACACGTACATATACTACACATACTAAGCTTACTATAGCGTACTACACATAAACATAAGCGTACTACACATATTAAACAAAATACACTCTACTATATACGCGAACAAATATACCTGGTGCAACCAAAAACCCACGCTATATCACATCATATCGGCCTGTCAATACAGAGACGTGGTCCCCAAAATACAAAACCCGAGTGCTGAGCAGTGGGAGAGACTGCTGTCCAGCGACCACCGCTGTGAAGGCCAACAAGGTCTGGTACAGCGAGTTCAACGGCCGGCAGTGGTCAGCGGAGCCCCGGACTCAGGGCAACCAACCTTTGGTTAAAAAATTAATGTGGATTTGCTCAGCTAATCCAGGATATACAAAGCGAAAAATGTTGGCCTTCACTGTGTTCATTGGCGTTGACATTGACAATGTTCTAGACGGCGATGGCTTTGAGGAAATGAAGGGCGCATAACTGGCTCCCTGGATATGCGGACGCCTCATTAGTGCTTGGATACATGTGGCGGTGGTGAGATAGAGATGTGGCCTGAATGCATTAGCGCTGACAGCGTTGTGGCTGACATGCGGCACTGCAGCAATAGCTAGGCCACAGCGTTCATTTGGTGATAAATCTCTCGCGATCAACCATTAACTGCATGCCACTTCCCAGGGTGGCAGGCAGGGTGCGCTGCCAATCCAGTCTGCGGAAGTCAAGGAAGCAATCTAGGCTATGATCTGTCATACACATTAGGTGGAAAGGTTGTTTAGCAACGACTACCGGGTTTAATGTATGCGGACGATACTGTACTGTTTGCAGATAGCCAGGAAGATTTGCAAACTTTGGTGAATTGCTGTGGAGACGAAGGAAACAGTCTAGGTTTCAGTTTTAGCGCAACTAAGTCAATAATAATAATAATAATTGGTTTTGGGGGAAAGGAAATGGCGCAGTATCTGTCTCATATATCGTTGGACACCTGAACCGCGCCGTAAGGGAAGGGATAAAGGAGGGAGTGAAAGAAAGGAAGAAAGAGGTCAGGTGTGATGGTTTTCAACGGGACAACTGATCAGGAGCTTACAATACAAGGCCATGAAATACCCCGAGTGGCCGAATACAAATATCTCGGGGTATGGGTAAACAACGGGCATATGTACACGGGAAAGCACGAACAGTCTCTCATAGCAAAAGGGCGAAGAGATGCCGGGATGTTGAAACATCGGGCATTGTGGGGGTACAACAGGTATGAAGTCCTCAGAGGTATTTGGAAAGGAATAATGGTGCCGGGGCTTACTTTCGGGAATGTGGTTCTATGCTTAAGGGCTGAAGTTCAGTCGCGATTAGAAGTAAATCAGAGAACTGTCGGAAGATTAGCACTAGGTGCCCACGGGAAAACCACAAACGAGGCAGTACAGGGGGATATGGGCTGGGCAACGTTCGAAGCACGAGAAGCTCAGAGTAAAGTGCTATACGAAGAACGCCTGAGGAAATTGGACGATAACAGGTGGGCAGCTAAGGTATTTAAATACCTGTACAGAAAGAGCGTTGACACACAGTAGCGGAAACGAACTAGAAAGCTAGCCAGTAAGTTTGCCAGAGACGAGGAAGGAGAAATAAAGAGCATTAAACGACAGGTTAAAAACGTCGAAGGTAAAAATTGAATAGATTCAATGGAAAAGAAGCATAGTGTTGAACAATATCGATGCTGGAAAAGGCAGATCAGGAAGGAAACGTTTTATGATAACTCAAGAGGCAGTGCCCTCCTCTTAGAAGCTATGTCAGGGTGTCTTAGAGACGCACAGCTACAGAAAAAAATTTAACGAAGAAGGTGACACATGTGCTGTGTGCGGTAAATCTGTAGAAACAATAGAACACCTCATCCTAAAATGCGATGGTATCCATCCCGACGTCGATGCAGGCACAGTCACTCTTCCTGAGGCTTTAGGGTTTAGAGATAACAATAGTCATGTAAATAAATCTGCGGTGGAAATTAGCAAAAAGCGATTGGAGGATTGGTGGTACAAAGCAGAGAGGTGACATAAGTTTTAAAGTGTAGGAAGACGTTTTTTTTTTAAGGAAATGGCGAATTGTATTAACAACTTACAGCAGAGTAAACAAAAATAAAGGAAAAAAAACTTAGCATAGTGGCAACAACCACTGCCCCGTTTCAAAGGGGATGCTCCTACCTTCCATCCATCCATCCAGCGGAACGCAATCAAGGCAGGATTTTGCAGCTGGACATCAACGCCACATACATGAAAGCGAGATTGAGGTCTACACTGACTTACGGAGCCGGTTGTGCGCCTTTCCTTTCGTGAAAATGAACGGCCTTTGCAAAGTTGTTAACGCCAATGAACTCTATGAACGCCATCGGCTCGCTTGTTTTGTTTGGTTTTTGAGGTAAGGAAATGGCACAGTAACCGTCTCACATATCTCGGTGGACACCCGAACCGCGCCGTAAAAGAAGGGATAAAGGAGGGAGGAAAAGAAGAAAGAGAAAACTGAAAATTGAAAGGTGCATTTTGCACCTTTGCATTTGCATTTGCATTTTGAATTGCACGTTAAAGATCCCCAGGTGGTCGAAATTATTCCGGAGCCCTCCACTACGGCACCTCTTTCTTCTTTTCTTTCACTCCCTCCTTTTTCGCTTCCCTTACGGTGCGGCTCAGGTTTCCAACGATATACGAGACAGATACTGCGCCATTTCCTTTCCCCCAAAACCAATTATTATTATTATTAGCGCGCGCTGCACGACGGGACTGCACCGCGCTCCACGGGCTCCACCTCCTGTCTCCGCGGTGGCGCGTACTCGTGTCGTGCTCGACCCAGCCGAACGTACGGCACTACACGAGTGATATCCAGCCGAACGTGGGACACCGCACAAGTGCGTGGAAAACTCCACGAGTGCCGTCAGCCGAAGACCCCATAAGAGAGTTCAAAGAGATGCGAGAAGAAAAAAAGCAAAATATCGCGACATCGCATCTCATCCGCAGAGTTTCGGGCCATCATGGAGGCATGAAGGAACGCGACCTCTGTCGTCTCATTCATACCTTCGTTCTCAGCCGTGTGCTGTATACATTACCCTATACCTACAACTACCCAAACACGACATAAATACTTTGGATGCCTTGATCCGCAAGGCATTCAAAGTCGCACTTCATCTTCCCCTCAACACCCCCACAGACAGATTACTAGCCCTGGGCCTCCACAACACGATCGGGAAACTCGTGTAGGGTCCCCATCGACAGGCCCAATACATAAGGCTTACACAAACCTCAACAGACCGGTATATCGTCGACTCCCTCGAATGCACTCGATCAGCGAGATGACGCAGGCCTACAGAGCCTCGGGCCAGCTCTACCGCCCACCCCACCCCTCTCTAGATAACAAACACGCAACGCTCTGGCGCAAAATACACACACACTCCCCTGACCCTAGCCCACTATCACCCCTCCTCCCCACTCCTGCCTGCACCCTGTGCCCAGAACCCTTCGCCTCTTCTCTCCACATCTTCTCCCTTTTACCCTTTTATTGGTGCTCTCAGAAAAAATGCAAAAACACAAATGAAAGAGAGAGGGAGCCCGAACCAACAACGCTTTACCGGGCTTAAAGTCAATACAAAAAAAAAGAAAAGGAGCTAAGCGCTCAAAAAATTAATTTAAAGAGAAAAGCAGGGCAATAAAAACAAAAAAAAAACGTGGAAACCTAATGTCACAGAACAGTCACAGGCACAGATAATGTCACCGATAAAGTCAGCACAGATAATGACACAGGCACAGTTGGTCCAAACACAGTGTCAGGCCACAGCGAGAGGCATCCATGCCCAGCAAAGGAACACAGCTCGCTTCTCTGTGCAGGGCTTGTGCAGGAGAAAAGAGAGTGACGAAGGAACTCATCAGGAATATGTAGGAATTGTGCTGCGTATGGAGGTGAACCATTTGAATCAGAACAGCACAAGCAGCAGGATTATTGAGAAGATAGGGGTAAATAGACGGTGTAGTGTCAGATGAGCAGAGAGACTTTAAACGGGAAACTAAAGGAGCAGTAAGGGAGCAATTCCGGAAGTAATGACTGACATGTTCGCACAACATACCCCATGAACAAGTTGAACATGGAGATAGGCCAATTTTTTTAAAGTAGAAAGGGAATCTACTATGCCTAGTGAGTAAAGTAATAAGAGGACTCCTAGGTAGACAGATGGAAGGAATATTGAGCGTATCAGGGATCCAGTTAAATAATTCTGTGCCGCAATTAGTTTTGTTGTCAATAAGTTCGCCATAAAAGAAGTGAAGAATAGTGTAAACGGGAACGCACGCAACGGCGTGAAAGGGTAGTAGTGTGTAAATGGCCATATTGCCCAGCACTACCTGTTCGGCTAACTCATTTCCGAAAATTCCAGAGTGACCCCGGATATGAATAAAAGAAATGGAGCAAGAGAAGACAAACGACAGAGGTCCTTCTTAATGGAAATAATTGTCGGGTTAAATGAAGTAACTGGAGACAGGGCAGAAAGCAGAGATAGAGAATCAGTGTAGAAATGAACGGGCATAGAAGGAGGGTTATTAAAGGGGCTCTAATAAAGTTGCGGTTGCCTGGGATGTTAAAGCACCCCGTTCACGAATATTGTCCAGGAAGAATTTTTTAATGCGCTTTGTATAAATTGAGTTATCTGTAGTCAAAATTTGAATTTGAGTGTTTTCGCGCCTTTCCCTCTCCTCTCGTCACTTTTTGCACACTGGAAGGTCGGCGTTCCTCCGCCGGCACCACATCCGGGGGAGAGCTTCCTGACCCGCCGGAGCTACGCGGCTTATTGGCTGCGGCCTTGGTAGCTGCCTGACGTCTGAAAGAATCTAACCAATGGCCACCTCTCAACATGTATACGTAGATGCGAGCGACGGAGGAGGGTGCGAGCATGAAAAAGTCGCCGGGAAGGGCTCGCCAACTTTGACGCGTGATCGTGGGTTCTCTGCTGCTTGTAGAAGTGTATTATTTGGCTCAGGTGTTCATGACAACACATTGCACTGATTGAGGTGGATGTCCTCGCCTCGGAAGGTGCTTCAGAGCCCCTTTAACAGCAAACGCAACTGCAGAATGGAATGCTACAAGCTCCGCGGTATATATGCACTAGAGGGTGGTTCTAAGGATATGCTATGAACGTATAAAATATTTTGTGTGGAGATAAGAACAACAAAAGCAGCACCAGCACAGTGATGAGTGAATTACCCGTACTCGTTGTGCGATGTCAGTGCACGTTAAAGATCCCCAGGTGGTCTAAATTATTCCGGAGCCCTCCACTACGGCACCTCTTCTTCCTTTCTTCTTTCACTCCCTCCTTTATCCCTTCCCTTACGGCGCGGTTCAGGTGTCCAACGATATATGAGACAGATACTGCGCCCTTTCCTTTCCCCAAAAACCAATTATTATTATTATTAGTGAATTACCCGTCAGTGTAAACATGCAATGCACACGTTGACAAGAAAAGGCCAAGGCTTCCTGATAACTTCGTTCAGCAAAATAATATTTCAATTTCAATGAGGGATGGTCAGACCAGGGATATTAAGTACAGGCTGAAATTCAGATGGGTTTACCGTATGCAACGGGTTGCCATAATGTAAAAAGCATAAACTGTGCACATAATTGGTCAATATAAATAGGCAATGGAAGAACATTGGCAAGGGCGTGAAGAGAAACAGTTCACCTAGTACTGTAGGCACCAGTAAGAGCAAGAAGCGGAATGCGTTGCAACGATAAGACACGATCTCTGAGTCTGGTAAGCGGACAATGAAACCTCCAGCCTGGGGGGCATAGGTAATTGTAGGAAGAATAACCTGATGATACATTAGGGCGCAAATGCGAAGGAGAAACACGAAAAATGGAACCAATTAAGGAGCTTGGTCGTAGATGCAATAATTTTCGCTTGCAAATGATTAACATGAGGAATAAAGCATAGTTGGGAGTCAAAAACAACTCCTAATAATTTAATATTGGGTTCACACTTGAGACTGTAATTGTCTAGGCGTATAGTTGGCTTACGTTTGCGCAACGCCGGGACTCCATTAAAAAAAATAAAACATCAGAACACTTTTGAGGCTTTAAGTGAACACGATACTTGGCACACGAGTTTTGGATTAATGTTAAAACGTTTGATCCCAATGTCGACAACTCGCGGCTAGTCTTTCCAGAGACAAGGATAATGGTGTCGTCAGCATATGCCTGAAGGTGGATAGGTGAGAGGACAGGGAGATTTAAGAGGTCATAAATTAAAATTTTCCAAAGTAAAGGTGAAAGAGGCGAACCTTGGGGACTGCCGACAGAAGGAGGCACAAAAATAGTACAAGAAGGAGATTGATAGGTCAAATATCGGTTATCTCGGAAAGAAAACAAAAGGGAATATGAATTTCCTGGACAAGATGTTGTCTTAAAAAATTTAATACCAAAGGATACCGAAATGAGAACCAGAGGAAGCTTTTGTTATATATATATATATATATATATATATATATATATATATATATATATATATATATATATATATATATATATATATATATATATATATATATATATATATATATATATATATAGCCTAGGAGAGCCTGAACACAACGACGGCCATGCGTGAAACCATGACATGCGTGCGTGAAACCATACTGCAGTAGATTATTCTGGAACAGGAAGTAATACAGCCTACCATACAGCAAACGTTCGAGCACTTTACCGAAAGACGAATTAACGCAGACAGGCCTGTAAGAATTGGGAAGCTGCGCTGGTCTATTCGGTTTGGGAATAAAAATAATCCTCCCAACTCTCCAAGTCTGAAGAAAGTAACCCAAATGCAAAGCAGAATTAAAAATAGAGAGGAAAAACAAGGAATGAGCATTAAACAAGGCCAGAAAAAAACGAGGAGAGATTAGATCAGGGCCAGGAGAAGACGTCAGATCGATCGAATGAATATTGATTACAGCTCCAACCTCCGCAGCAGTGAAGGGAAATCTTGAACTGAGCTATTGTAAGGCTAGGCTATAACGTCACGAACGTGAGTATACAAAGGAAGATCATGGAAAAAGCTATTTGTAGCGATGTGAGTACGAAGCTGAAACTTTACAGCGTCGGGAAGCGTTTCAGTATACGCGCCATCAGAGTACTGAAGAGGAGGAATTACAGAAGGGCACCTGAGCTTGCAAAAAACATGTTTGTACGGCTTGGCAAAGAGGAATTTGCACGTAGCTGTGGAGCAAATGTCCTTTAAATAATTATCATGGGTGTTTCGAATATTATATCGATACATTGCAAGAGCCCTATAATAAGCTGAGCGGTGGAAAATTCTTAGCTGTAGCGTCTCCCTCCGGCAGACTCTACACGTGACGGTCGGGTGGGTCTCGGGGTACATGCGATGCATCAGTCCCGGGCTCGGTAGCGATCCGGTACTACTGAGACAGCTCCAGGCCGGATCGCTACCGAGCCCGGGACTGATGCATCGCATGTACCCCGAGACCCATCCGACCGATACGTGTAGAGTCTGCCGGAGAGAGACGGCAGATCACACGCACACCTTGTGGGACTGCATCAAAAATCCAAAGGAAGCAAGATCAAGAACAATCCCGCCGCGGCTGGAGGCAGCCGCGAAGAGCAACGACCAACAGCTATGGGCCGTCCAGCAGGTCCTCGGGGCGCTCGAAAGGCAGGGACCCAGCGAGCCGGCAACGGCGCGAGCGGAGACCCGCGCCGAGTAACGGCAACCTCGTAGACGACGTAGGCCCTCGTCGGGGCGCGCGAGCGCCCAACTGCAGGCACAAATAAAGTTTGCTCCGATCCAATCCAATAGCTGAGGGTCTGAAATGCGCTGCAAACGGCGACGAAGGGCGCGCACACAGGACCGCTCTATGCTCAAATCAGCCGTCCACCGAATGAAAACCTCGGAAAATTTGGGTTTCACCAGAAGCAAGTTTCTCATCATCATCATCATCATCGTCGTCGTCGTCGTCGTCATCATCATCATCATCATCATCAGCCTTACTACACCCACTGCAGGGCAAAGGCCTCTCCCATGTCTCTCCAATTAACCCTATCCTTTGCCAGCTGCATCCACCCTTTGCCTGCAAACTTCTTAATCTCATCCGCCCATCTAACCTTCTGCCGCCCCCTGCTACGCTTACTTTCTCTTGGAACCCACTCCGTTACCCTTAAAGACCAGCGGTTATCTTGCCTTCGCATTACATGCCCTGCCCAAGCCCATTTCTTTCTCTTGATTTCGACTAGGATGCAATTAACCCGTGTTTGTTCCCTCACCCACTCTGCCCGCTTCCGATCTCTTAACGTTAAACCTATCATTTTTCTTTCCATGGCTCGCTGCGTTGTCCTTAACTTAAGCTGAACTCTTTTCGTTAGCCTCCACGTTTCTGCCCTGTAGGTGAGTACCGGTAAGATTATGCTGTTGTACACTTTCCTCTTGAGGGAAATTGGTAAACTGCCACTCATGATCTGCTAGAATTTGCCATATGCGCTCCACCCTATTCTTATCCTTCTAGTTATCTCCCTCTAATGATCCGGATCAGCTGTCACTACCTGCCCTAAGTAGACGTATTCCGTCACAATTTCTAGGCTCTCGCTGCCAATTGTGAACTGTTGTTCCCATGCTAGGCTGTTGAACATTACCTTGGTTTTCTGCATGTTAATTTTTAGACCCATCGATCTGCTCTGCCTGTCCAACTCATTGATCATGATTTGCAGTTCACCTCCTGAGTGACTCAGCAACGCAATGTCATCAGCAAATCGCAGATTATTTAGGTATTCTCCATTTATTCTTATTACCAACTGTTCCCAATTCAGGCCTCGAGATACCTCCTGTAAACATGCGGTGAACAGCATTGCGAGATCGTGTCTCCTTGCCTGACGCCCTTCCTTATTGGAATTTTATTGCTGACTTTATGGAGGACTACAGTAGCTGTGCAGTTGCTATATATATCTTCCAGTATTTTGACATAAGGCTCTTCTACCCCCTGATTACGCAATGCCTGTATGACTGCTGAGGTTTCCACTGAGTCGAATGCTTTCTCGTAATCAATTAAAGCTATATATAGAGGTTGGTTATATTCTGCGCATTTCTCTATCACCTGATTGATAGTGTGAATATGATCTATTGTGGAATATCCTTTACGAAAGCCTGCCTGATCATTTGGTTGATTAAAGTCTAACGTTTCCCTGACTCTATTAGCGATTACCTTAGTAAATACTTTGTAGGCAACAGATAGTAAGCTGATCGGCCTGTAATTTTTCAAGTCCTTGGCGTCTCCCTTCTTATGAATTAAGATAATGTTTGCATTCTTCCAAGCTTCTGGTACAGTCGAGGTCATAAGGCATTGCGTATACAGGGTGGCTAGTTTTTCTAGCACGATGTCCCCTCCATCCTATTGCACTTGTCAATAACATCACTTATCTTGGAATAACTCTAGATGAGAACCTACACTGGAAGCCATACATTCAGGCGCTTTGTAAAAAGTTAGCTGCAGCATGCTTTGCACTGTACAAATGCCGAGATTATTTTGGTAATGACATACTCAGAATTATTTATTTCTCAATTTTTCAAAGCCAGTTATCATATTGCATTGAATCATGGGGCCACACCTACCGATCTTATTTGGAACCACTTAGGGTCTTGCAAAAAAGGGCAATTCGATTCATTTCACATTCAGGATACAACGCCCACACTGCTCCTCTTTTTAAACAGATGGATATACTGCCACTACAATCATTACTTGAATACAGGACTGTCTTGACAATACACACATGCCTTAAAGACAATTACCCGTTACACTCATCGCTATTCTGTATCCCACCACTATGCACTCGCAACGCCACTCAGAAATTCTCTTCTTCCGAAAACGAAAAATGTCTATGGAGAAAGAAGGATGGCCCATGTTGGTATTAAGCTGTGGAACAAGCTTCCAAGTGAACTCAAACATAGTAAAACTCTTCCTGAGTCATTGAAGAAATATTATAAACAATGAGTGAAGCCAGCGTTTGTAAAAGAGGCTTGGTGCTCTGAATATTGTTGCTCTATGTACCCATTTATGCATTTCTAATTTAATGAGCTTTTATATGTATGTAATTAATTTTAGTTATGCTTGCAATTTTCTTTGAAACTGAATTGCATGGATCCCAACTAGCTTTTAGCTAGGGATCCAGATGTTTTCACAAGCATGCCTTGTATGAATGTTGAGAAATAAAATTGAATCAATCAATCAATCAACCAATCAATCAATCAATCAAACAAACAATCAATCAATCAATCAATCAATCAATCAATCAATCAATCCTTCAACAGATCTGCTGTTACCTGATCCTCCCCAGCTGCTTTTCCCCTTTTCATTGCTTCTAAGGCTTTCTTTACTTCATCTTTCGTTACTGGCGGGATGACGCATTGCTGTGCACTGCTGTCTTTCACATTAGCGCTCTGATTACATTGGCTACTGTACAAGTCTGTGTAGAACTCTTCGGCTACGTTAACTATCTTATCCATATTGCTAATGACATTGCCCTGCTTGTCTCTTAATGCATACATCTGGTTTTTACCTATGCCTAGTTTCCTCTTCACTGTTTTTAGGCTACCTCCGTTCTTTATAGCATGCTCGATTCTCTCCATATTAAACTTCCTTATGTCGGCTACCTTGCGCTTATTTATTAACTTTGATAGCTCCGTTAGTTCTATTCTAGTGGTAGGGTTAGATGCCCTCATGTTTTGGCGCTTCTTAATCAGATCTTTCGTCACCTGAGATAGCTTCCCGGTATCTTTTCGAACCGTCCTACCGCCTACTTCAACTGCGCACTCCGTAATTATTGATATCAGATTATCGTGCATTGAATGAACATCAAGATCATCTTCCTCAGTTAAAGCCGAATATCTGTTTTGCAGCGCTATCCTAAACTCCTGTGATTTCCCTCTTACGGCTAACTCGTTAATGGTCTTCTTCTTCACTAGCTTCTTCCGTTCCCTCTTCAAGTCTAAGCTAATTCTAGACCTTACCATTCTGTGGTCGCTACAACGCACCTTTCCGACGACGGCCACATCCTGAATGATGCCAGGTTTAGCGCATAGTATGAAGTCGATTTCATTTGTAATCTCACCATTGGGGCTCTTCCAGGTCCACTTCCTGTTTTCTCGTTTGCGGAAGAAGGTATTCATGATCCGTAAATTATTTCTATCCGCGAATTCGACTAATAACTCTCCCCTGCTATTTCTAGAGCCTATCCGATAGTCACCTACCGCGTGGTCGTCAGCCTGCTTCTTGCCCACCTTCGCATTGAAGTCGCCCATCAGTACAGTGTACTGCGATTTTACTTTATTCATTGCCGATTCTACGTCCTCATAGAAACTTTCAACGGTCTGGTCATCATGGCTGGATGTGGGCGCGTAGGCCTGCACCACTTTCAGCTTGTACCTCCTATTCAGCCTAATTACTATAGATGCTACCCTCTCGTTAATACTGTAGAACTCCTCTACGTTGCCAGCTATATCCTTATTAATGAGGAATCCCACACCTAGTTCTCGTCTATCCCCTAACCTGCGATAGCACAGTATGTGTCCGTCCTTTAGTACTGTATACGCCTCACCTGTCCTCCTAACTTCGCTAAGCCGTATCACATCCCATTTAATTCCCGCTAGTTCTTCGAACAGCACTGCTAGGCTAGCTTCACTAGATAAAGTTCTAGCGTTAAACGTTGCCAGGTTCAGATTCCAATGGCCGCCTGTCCGGAGCCAGAGATTCTTAGCACCCTCCGCTGAGTCACAGGTCTGACCGCCGCCGTGGTCAGTTGCTCTGCAGCCGCTGGGGACTGAGGGCCGAGGGTTAATTGGTTTGATCATAGAAGGTTGTGGCCAAGTACTACACCAAGTTTCTCTTATATAGTGCCATAAAAGTGTCGTTAAATTTAGCTAGAACACGATCAAGGGCGGACGCTGAATGGAACTGATGATTACAAAAATATTGAAACCAAGGCAGAGAAGTTAACTGGTAAATTAAACGGCTAGAGCTGGCTCTGGTGAGCCGCTAGCACGGGGACGGAAGTTGGGTGGAGAACGAATGTGTAATAAATCTGGGCTCGGAAAGTGATGCATAAGCACTGATTTGCCAAGAATAGCCCTGTGTAAGTAAATTTGGAGACGCGAAGCTAAGGTCAATCCAACTTGAGGCATACGGAGTTCCGTAGGTTGGTAAACATTCCGGATTATTAAGAACGACAAGGGCATTCTAGGCCGCAAAAGCGTGAACGTGAGTTCCTCGTCAGTGATCTTTTCGCCCCATAAAACGTTTTTTGCGTTAAAATCTCCGCAAATGATTGTTTTATCAGTGGGCGAAGTTTGTATACGAGTGGTACGCAAAAGTCGCTTCAATATCTGCACGAGGCGGTATATATACTGCTATAAAAAGAAAATGATCAGTCGGTGCCAACAGCTAAGATGGCAACAACTTCAGGAGAGATAAAAGTTGGAAAGATATCGAAAGTAGGATTATGATGCAATATAATAATAATAATTGGTTTTTTGGGGAAAGGAAATGGCGCAGTATCTGTCTCATATATCTTTGGACACCTGAACCGCGCCGTAAGGGAAGGGATAAAGGAGGGAGTGAAAGAAGAAAGGAAGAATAGGTGCCGTAGTGGAGGGCTCCGGCATAATTTCGACCACCTAGGGATCTTTAACGTGCACTGACATCGCACAGCACACGGGCGCCTTAGCGTTTTTCCTCCATAAAAACGGAGCCGCCGCGGTCGGGTTCGAACCCGGGAGCTCCGGATCAGTAGTCGAGCGCCCTAACCACTGAGCCACCGCGGCGGGGAATGCAATATGACACACCGAGGATCTTGAGGGGCACAAATTTTGTTAAAGTAGAGGGAAGTCCTAAAAATTCATTATTGGTGGAAATGTATGCGTCGCCCACAGCCGTTATTTTGATATTGTTGTCCTGAATAAATTTAAACATCGGGGAAGTCGCGCAACGGGTGTGATCTAAATTGACTTGGAGAAACAAAATGTGATCGGGCAAGGGACGCGGGGTAACATGAGGGCTAAGGCCCACAATGAGTGCGTGCGCGGATCCTATCCGCACGTTCACGCAAAAGCGAACAAAACATATGCCCCGCAGGATGGCCGGACGGGCGACCAGCAGCAGCGCAAGGTGCACACTTGCTTCTGAGGTCCTGGATGCTGCTCGGGCAAGCCGCCAAAGCGTGCGAATCCCCATCTCCCCGCGCAGCCTGGAGGACCTCAAGACCTGGGAGGACTGTGAGACCCTGCTGCGCACGGAGGACCCGGCCGTGCAGACCATCGCCACAGGCCGGGCTGCCAGTGTTATGGACCTTAGGGACGTAAACACTTGAGTGCAGTGGGGTCGTGCGGGGACCCACCAATCTCTCTTCACCAATACTGTTATTTTCTCTCTCTCGTTTTTACGTACGTAGCACAGCACAGCCCGTCTGTGTTTAGTGTAGCTGGGCTTCGCTATACTGTAGCTGCTGTGCGCTGTGTAAGGAAAAAAAATTGGCAGTGGCTTAACTTTCCTAACCCTGCAATACAGCGAAAAGCAAGGACATTTGCTAAGCGTCTGAGGCTCGTCCATGGCAGCTCCGCTACACGCTCGCAACAACCGTTCTATATATACTCACACGACCACGTAGCTATGACGTGATATCGCATGACCTTACGACACCCCCATCGGATGTCATCACGTGGCTTCACACCACCCTATCGAATGTTCTTAAGGCCAAAGGTCAACCCAAAGGTCACCCAGAGTCAAAGGTCAGAGGTCAAAGGCCAACTAAAGGTCATGGGTCCACATCAGGGGTCAGAACGAGCGCGCGCTCGCTCGTTCTTTCTGGACCTCACATCGCACCAGCTGCGCTCCCTCCGCTCGTGCATCGACGCCGTTGTGAGCGGGGTTGGGAGAGAAGATTGGTGATCGGACCTCCTCTCCGTTCAATCTAGGTTCCAAGGGCACTCCGCAGGGAGCGGTCTTGTCTCCGCTTCTCTTCAACCTGGCCATGCGTGCGCTACCAGAGAAGCTAGACCGCATCCAAGGCATTGAGCACGCTATATACGCCGACGACATTACGATCTGGTGTTGCAGCGGTAACGAAGGGGAAATTCAAGACCGGCTTCAGGAAGCAGCAAACGTCGTGTGCCAGCATGCGGCGAGGCATGGTTTAACGTGCTCTCCCGAGAAATCAGAGTTACTCCTGATCGACCGTGGCAAGAGGCAGAATACGGGGCTTTTGCCGTCCACTCCCTCTGTCGCCATTACGGTCCAGGGTATGAGCATTCCGATCAAGAAAGAGATCAAGATCCTGGGAGCCATCATACCCAGCGGCAACACTAACACCACTACAATCAGACAGCTCCAAGCCTATTCCGAACAAGACTCTAGAATGCTCCGCCAGGTAATCAAGAAAAGAAATGGGCTAAGATAGAAGGAGGCCCTAAGATTAGTTCAGGATTTCATTCTCTATAAGATAACATACGCCACGCCGTACTTACGGCTTAGCAAAAAGGAGAAAGACAAACTAGATGTTATTATTCGAAAGGCAGTTAAGACGGCGCCGGGACTCCCTTTACGCACATACACTAAGCGCTTACTACAGCTGGGGATCCATAACACCATCGACGAACTAATAGAGGCCCACCGTGTAAATCAAATTGTCAGGCTCTCAACATCTAAGCCTGGCAGGAAAATATTACAGAAGCTGAGTATCAGTTCACGCCGTGAAGTCGCCGACAAGATCGACTTTCCCAAGCAGATGAGATCACACATCACAACTCACCCCATACCAAACCGCATGGATGAGGAATACAACAGAGGACGGAGACTAGCCAGAGCTAGACACCTTCTAAGCGCTGGGATGGAAACAAGGACACGATCTACGTCGATGCGGCTGGACCCGTTAACGGAGTCGCGGCAATTGCAGCAGTTTCACCCCGGGGGGATATCATTGCAAGCAGCCTTATCCAAGCGGTGGACACCACATCGGCTGAAGAAGCAGCTATCGCACTAGCGATATCAAAGAACAGCGAGGCAACGGTTATGTCCGACTCACAAGCAGCGGTACGCAATTACCTCAGAGGTCGCATTGGCGCTCCGTGTTGGGAAATTTTGGAAACGTATAATCCTTACAACGTCCAGATCTTCTGGACGCCAGGGCACCTCTCAACGACGGGCAATGAGGCGGCCAACACAGCTGCTCGAGCTTTCCTCCTCCGAGCATCTGGCACGCAGCCTCTCTCTGACACAGTTAACAACCCCTAACCCTTACTAAGCTACGCAGATATTGCGGAGTAATATAAGATCATAAGAACGAAATATCCTCTTCCTCACAAAACCCTTAGCAAATTTGAAGAGCACATAATCAGGCGACTACAAACTAATACTCTGCCCAATCCCTACTTGATGAGTAATGGTATCCAGACACGTACGATTCGTCCTGTCCCTTCTGTGGAGCAGTTGGCACACTCTTTCACACAGTTTGGGAATTTCAAGAAAACCCAGACGTGGACAGCAATCCCGATCCGACATATGAGCGCTGGGAGGCAACCCTTCATAGCCACAGTCCCCTCGACCAGAAATCGCTGGTTGAGAGGGGACGGATTATGATGGCGACCAATGGATTCTCCTACTGAACCCACCCAGTATTTATGCTCTTATTAAATGTTTTTCCTCCTCCTCCTCCTCCGGAAAAACGTTGAGAGTAAGGTGAACGCTTATCGTTGAGTGGGGCGCCTCGATGTGCGCGAGGAGCGCGCATCGAGGCACACTAGTTGAGAAATCACTGCGGCGACTCGCACTGGGAGAATGCGAAAGCATTGACGCCTCTTCCACCCTCCTTCCCTCTCTTCAGCGCACTATTGCGGCGTCTAAGCGCTTTTTTTTTTGTCTTAGGTGCCCTCTTAATTTTTTCTTTGGCCGTCGAGTTTCCGGGCTTCTGCCTCTCGCTTTCGGGTTGTGTAGTGGGGTCGGGCTTCTGCGCGGCGCCGTTCCTTAGAGTCGGCCACGCTCCTATAGCGTGCCGATGAGCAGCTTTACCGGCTTTACTGAGCGATGTCGCTGACGCCACTCTACGTGAAATCCAGAAACGCGCAATTTAAGGCTAGCGCTGTAAACATCATCCAGCCAGAGCCTTTAGCCCGCAGGAAAGAAGACGCGTGATGGTGGCTAAAGATCTTAACAAAAGGTGGCTTTTGTTAAACCCGCAGGAACATTTCCACTGATCTCCAAGGGCACCAACAAAACGTCGAATCGTCGACGCAAACATCGGGAGGCGAAAAGAGCGGTGCCCGCGCAGAACCGGAGGCTACCGCTCAGCCCACAAGCTATTATGCGCCACAATGGCAGCACGCATCCAGTAACGAGCCCAATTCCCAGGTCCCCTTCCCGACCGCGGCGGCGTCTTGTCGCCCCCGCCACCTCCCCCTTCCGCCCCTCTTGTGCCTCTTGTTTCCCGACCGTCCTTTTTACAACCACGACACTTTCTCTCGCGGCCGCCGCTAAATGGCAGCGCCTCGTCGAACGCACCCTCGCCCACGACGCCTTTGCCTGCCTTTGCTGTCGCCGCTCCTCCGGCGCCTCGCACACCTTCCTTCCCCACCGCAAGAGGTCGCCGAAAGCAAACACAACGGCGCAACGCACAGCAGCGGTCACAGTGGATGGCACCCGGTCGCCTGTGGCTTGGGTGCGCCAGTCTACGGTTTGCCTGTGCGGCGGCAAGAGGGAGGTGCGCTTGGTTTCCCCGACCAACCGCGTCTTGGAAGGCCTTTCCTGTGGCTAGTGTGCATACGCTGCGAAGGCGCCGAGCTGCGAACCTTGCCACTGTCCACGGAATCAGTATCTGGACAGCGCCGGTTGACGTGCTTCCGTGTGGCCAGGTGTGGCCGAAACAGAGTGGCATCAGACTGCGGAGTGTCCGCACAGGCCCGCGTGACATGACTCGGGATCTGCGGTGCGGTGTTTTATTATGACTTGCAGTGGTGCTTATCGGAGGCAAGTGGGACGTCGAGGCGATAATGCGGGGTTGCTGCCAAGATTAAGCGCCCGCGTGTTGCTGAGTGGTTAACTGGGTTCGTCACGCTCGTCGCAACGAGGACTTCGCTTGTATCGGCCGTTCGTCAGCAAGTAAGACGAGTGAAGCTGAGTGCGTTTGAATCGCAGTCGGATGAATAGTCCGTTTCGAGCATCTGTGCGAATGCGAGGAGAATCAGCTGCGCTCTCCGAGCCCTGGGATGAAACTAGGCGTCACCGACCTCCATCCGTGCGTCGATTGTGGCCCTCGGAATGAAAAGCAGTGCCCAGCGTTGCCGCTTGCAGACAGTGCCTGCGGAGGAGACCACCGTCGCATGAAGGCTTGCGAAGAAACCAGCGCCTGAGGCGCCGAAAAGGTGAGGAGCTTTGCAGTTGTTATCCAGTTGGCTAGAGATTTCATTTTTAAAAGCGAAATCATTATATGTCCCATTAACAAAAAAGCTGCCTTCTGTCGCTGTCCATCACACGAAATTGGATGATGTCAGAACGCGGGTGTATAATGTCACAACATATAAGCGAACTTGTAGTCATGAATGATGAACCGTAACCTACAATGATCTATTACAGTCATGACTCGAGACTCACAGTCATTAAACAACTTGCCATGGCTCAGCTTTTTTTACAAGTGACGTAGTCATGCATGACTCAGCACTTCTGCAACATACCATGACAGCACTTCAGAAGTGTAACGTAATGTAAGGTGTACAGAGTTTGTACAACGTATCCATAGGTCTGCCTCGTAGTCATGTTCATGATCATTCTGCAACTTAGCATGGCTCAGCACTTTAACGCTTTCGCATTCTCACACGTAAGCAGTCTTAAGTGTGTCTGGCGAATTTGCTGTATCCGCGGTATGCATGCGACATAATGCAATATACATAGACCAAGCTAAATCCGTTTGGCGAGTGCACGCACGTTGCTTCGCGAGGACGCGCAACTTGCCCTTTGCGTTGAGGCGCCTGGCTCAGTCTCTGCGCGAAAACACACGATCGTCAGAGCCGAGCAGAAATTTTGCTTGTGCATCGCTCGTTGCCAAAACTGCGACGCCAAGCGGCAAGAACTTGGCCCGGCCCACCCTCGAAATTTGACCGCGGTCGACCTGGACCAAAATCGATGTCAAAGCATAATTGACCGTTCCTGACACGATGGCGACCTCCAAATTTGGCCCGGGTCGTTTCCAAAAAAATTGGTCCCGGCCACCATCGAAGGCGTAGTTCACAGATTTGAGATTTGAAAAAAATTGCGGCTCCAATCCACGCAGTGAAGGTGGTTGGACAGCGAAGCTATGCTGTTTACATTCAATTTTTAGCCTGGCGTTGTTTGCTTACGACGACACGAAAACGCAACCCTAATCTTTGCCGGGAAACACGCGCGGGAAGAAGGAACGTGCTTCGCATTATTTGCAGGTGCCGTTTTCATTCCACCCCGCGATTTCGCCCTGCTCTAATTACGTATTATAAATTTCGAAGCTGGCACAATTTGGCCTAAATTAAGGCAGGATGCCTCAGAACGATCGCCTAATCTCGGGAACCAGTTTCTGTGGCTTTACAGTGGAAGCTACGGGCTGCAGGTGCCGACTGCCACAAGCGCGATGCTGCCACGGGTTCACAAGAAAGAGACACCGACCTGTCAGCTAGGGGCGCGCGTTCGAAGCTTCCACTGCATAGGCTGGCCCCTACGCCCTGCTCGGTGCATTCGCTTGCAACGCAAGCAGCAGTCGAGTTTCCTTCGATAAAAATATGCAACTCTCGGATGTGGGAAAAGTCTGTCGCGCTTCCTTCCCTGAAAGGCGACCATGCGAATACCAAGAATCGTGCACTATTTGATGTAAAATATCACGTGCTTTGTTGTAGCCAATGAGATGCAAGGGCCGGGAGAATTTCAGCCCGGTGATTCTTCCGGTAGCCGTCCGAGTAGACTGGCAACGTTTTAACGCTCCTTTACAAAGTCTAAGTTTAGGATGTTCTTGACATTTAGCTTATCATCGCAGTATAGCCGTGAGCAATATTGAAAAGAATAAATTTATTGATTATACGTTGTAATTACGTGTGTAAAACGGAGTTTTTTCTTTTTCCTAACAAGTTCTCCTCTTGGCGTATAATGTTCAAACGTCATTCTCAAATTTAATAGGGAAATAACCAGTAAACTCGCAATTTAAAAAAAAATATTCCTTCTCATATTGCTCACGACTGTACACATTTTTTTTAAAGCAGTAAAACGGATAAATTTGTCTTCAAATAAAAAAGGCGGTGTGCTAGAAGACACCTTACTCTCATTTTTCTGCCATATAGGCGTATTCGTGTTCAGAGTGTTGGGCTCTGTCACGCAGAAGTCCGTTATTAAACGGGGACCCTCGACTAATGGTTTGGTCTAGAACCCTTTCCGTAAGCGTTTAGACCCAGCGTTAGCCGAACACCAGGCCTGGGGAAAACTCGCACCCTTTGGAAAACCGATGGGTACCCGCCGGCACTGGGCACAGAACACAGCTCATCCAGAATACGAGGCGGATGCACACACCGATAACCCACTGTGCCCAGTTACCGCCCTTCCCGTCTGCGTTTGTCCAATTTTTCATAGCGCAGTTCTGCGGGAGGTCGTGCTCTTAGCTGCGGCGACTGGCGACAATAGCAGCCTGTGACGTGCGCTCAGGATCTCTCTCTCCCTCTTCTCTCGCAGCGTCATGAGGGGCCGACCACGTGTCCAAGGAAGGGGTCCGGGCAGACCACGCAAGGAAGTGGCCGCCACCGGCGAGGACTCGTCTACACGCCGACAGAGGAGTCTGCCCAACAGGTGCCGTATACAATTGCCTCGACCGATTTCTCTCTCGCTGCATTGCTCTTACTGCTACGTTTTTAAGAGCGTTATGTTTTTCTTGTTTCCGTTCATATTCACGCGTACATAGGATGAGGTGCCTACGTTGACAGCATTGTCCCGCCGTCGTAATTACCACCCACCGCTGAGTGAGAGCGAGAAAGAGAGAGAGAGAAGCCCTTTAATGAAAAAACAGAGAATTTAGCCGGCGTTTAAATATCGCTGGCATACTATATCATGCGCGGGGAAGGCAATTTGGGAGATAAAGTCGGAAGGAGAGAGGCGCATTGGCGTCTGGCTGAATGAATCCGGCTGCCGCGGCCGCATTTCGATGGAAGCGAAGCTCATGGTGGTTGAAATTAATTCTGAGCTCTCCACTACGGCGTCCCTCGGGCTCCACGTGCAGATTCGAGACGTCGAACAGCCCACACGGGAGTACAGTTATCGTGGCTCAAGCGGCCGTGGTCGCGGATTGAATGGGAAAAGAATTAAGTGAGACATAACAGGCAGCCACTAAATATGACAATATGCCCCCCATTGGAGAAGTCATGCGATCTTTCAGTAACTGAGAAACAGACACCTTAAAGTGCTCGAAGGGGGGGGGGGGGGGGTGGAGCGTAGTGCCAGGCGCACTAATAATGATGAAGGAGATTGAAATGACCGAATTTTCGTTCAAATCTAAGGCCGCACTCATTTTTCTTTTAGCAGTAAATTAAACTGTCGCCCCGTACCACGTGTGCTCCTCTTAAATCGAGTGTTTTGTCGACAGTGGAGTGGTGCAGAACAGTCGTACATTGTGTCACTAGTCTGAGAACTGTTATGGCTTAATTCCAGACCGAGAGTAATGTTTCTCTGTCGGCGCTCCAAAATGAGTTTAAGCGCAAGTGAGCTCGTAAGCTCATTTGTTTCAAAGGATCATAAGCCAGTATAGGAGCTTGAGGCGCACTGGACGGCCGAAAGATAGCACATCTGAGCTCCGCATTGTTTCAAGCACTATAGCACACCGTTGCGATACGGTCAGCCGATCGCGCCTGTGGCAAATGTAGCCAGGAGGTCTGAACGGCCGCCCAACGACAGCGGGTCTTGAGCATTCGTTCGACCCGACGGTAGCTCGTAAGCGGGCATTGCACAGACATGTTGGGGTGCTTGCCTCTGGCGTAATGCTCACGTGATCATCTCGGAAGTGTATGAGCAGGTGGTTGTCGGTGAAAGTATTCGGAACAGCGAGATTCCGTATACTTATTCGGGACGTGGTTGCTTGCTGTGTTCTGCTTAGGACTTACGTACGCCAACCAGTAAGGGACGGCTACGCAGGCACTGCCCGAACTCAGAACTGTTTATTCCAAGTGTGGGCGTCGCTATTTGTGAACATTTGAGAGACCTTTCATAAAGCATCGTTGATAGCGATTTCAGCACTTGGAATAAGAAGTTTTGAGTTCGAGCAGTGCCTGCGTAGCCGTCCCTCACTGGTTGACGTCAGTTCTAAGCAGCGTACAGCAATCGTGTACAACTAGTTATCCCCTGGATAACTTGTATGTATGACTGGGGATAACTACAAGATACTACTTAATCACGATGCTCAGTGTTATGCAACGTTTTTCAGACTTTGTTTTAGATGTACACCAACTGCGCTCACGTGTGCTGCAGGTCGTGCAAGACTTCGGGATCGACGGAAGTTCGCTCCCGGCTCCAGATCGGTGGGTATACATTAATGGCGCGTCATGGTCTGCATTGCGCAGGTGCGCTCACTGTTTCCAGGGACATTTGAATTATACTGTGAAGTTGTCACAGCGTGATAATGAGGCGTATTCGTTCTATGGAGTAACGCCCGACTTACAAACGAGATGCCAGAGCAATACGCTTGATGTGCGCTGCAAGCTTGTCTGCCATACGCGGTGACTTATAAGTCGACATTGAGAAATAAGCGCGCTTATTTATGTAAAATCGCTAAGCAGTCATCAGTCTATAGGTGTCACGCAGAGTTGATGTGAAACCGAGCGCACAGTGAACATTGCGTCAGGTGTGTGTGCGTTTCCGCCCCAAGGTTGAGCAGCACTGCGGTACAGGCTGCCCACGTGGATCGGTAACTAGTACCTTAACGCCCGCGTGAAAAAAAAAAGCGGAAGAGAAAACGCAACAGCCAAGCATCCGCTGATTTGCATCGAACTATAAAAGCAGTGAGTTCATCATGCGTGTTGCCGCAACGTGGTTTCTTCCTAGAAGTCAAGTCTCACTTGCGCACGAATCGCGGATTATTTGTATATGTGCGCACTCCGAATAAAATCCCTTCCTGTCCCTTCAATCGGTGCGCAAATTTAGTGCGAAATCAGGTGCGACCTCTCCGCACCCGCTTACACTGAGATAACATTTAGGAAGGGGCATATTTAAATGGGGAGAAGATCATCTCCCCCTTTCCTTTTCCAAGCAAGACTACTCTTGGGAGAGCCGTATTAGCCGCATTATTATTTTTTTTTGCGCGTAAACCATGCAAGCTCGACAGCTGCCGTGTGCCAGGATTGTTCCCGCCCAACTCAGCCGCATCCTTAAAGAGTTTCCGAGAAACGCGTTCTTGCCTCAGGGCCTCAGGGATGAAACCGCATGCAGTCAGGAGTTCGCGCGAGGTTAGCAGCGCTGTTCGATGCTCCTGTAAACATCGCTCGCGTCTATATTGGAGTAAGCGTGTCGCTTGAGGCCAGTGCGGCGTGCCCCGCGGATGTGTTGTCCACAGATGGGTGTGTAGCTTAAGCGGAGTGCATCGAAGCGTATAGCGTCAGGTGCCAGGCTTCAGGTTTTCACCTGCGCAGGGAGTCGCGCTCCAATCTAGAGCAACGCATGCTGTTGTGCCTGTGGGGCGAACCTAAGACATACGTTGGTAAAATGTGGTAGTGCGTACACTTTAAGGACAAACAAAAAAATGACGGGACAAACGCTAACCTGTCAATACTGAACGCTTCTTGCGTCGTTAATTGGTCCATCCTGTCCATCACGAGACCACAGATTGCTCAAGTACTGTGCCGGAGGGCCCGAGTTCAGTCCCGGCCGCGGCGGCCGCGTTTATATGGAGGCGGAACGTAAAAGGCACCCATGTGCTGTGCGATGTCAGTGCTCGTTAAAGAACTCCAGGTAGTCGAAACTATTCCGGAGACCTCCACTACACGTCATACTTCATAGCCCAAGTGTATCTCCGGAACTAAAACCCTACAATTTGCAATTTTTGCATATATCATGTGCGCAACCCGCCCGATGGACAAGAGCAGTGCGGAAGGAATTTCGGCGTAATCCACACCGCACATGAATAGTGCGCACTCACGCTGTACAGTTGTAATCAACGGGATGCCATTATGCGGCCACCCATTGAGAGAAGCTGTTTCTGAACGCGTAACATATTGGCCCCGAGAGATCCTGACAGCATTGTCACTCTGTAGACGCAAGTGTGTTCTATTTCCAGAAGGAATTCAGTCAACTACCAGCACAGCGAATAGGAACAGTCAGTTTGTGGACCAATTGTGTTGTGTCTGTGCTGACGTTGGAAATGTCTGGTCCGTGTTTTCCGACCAGTGAATAACTATTTGAAAACAAAAAAAAAAGTGCGCCTGCGAGTGTTATTTATGCTCTAGCCTTTGGTTGATTACTCATAGTGTGTTCCTTTTCGTTTTGTCGCGGCCTTTATACAGCTTGTCATCAGCCTCCCAATTGCACATATAGATCTGCAAAAAAAGAATAAAGCTCAGGAGATGGTTATTTTGGTCCGTCCTTCATTTCCCTCTTGCGCAGTGCTGGAGGCGGTACGGAGCCACGAAGACGCCTGGCTGTTCGCTATCCCACTGGACGAGAAGATATGCCCGGGATACTTCAGTATCGTCAAGGTTCGTATGCGGCCAGAAAAGTGTCGACCTTTTCCCCGCTGACCCTTCCTTCCTCCGCTGGCTCACCCCGCAGGAGCCGATGGACCTCACCATCATCGCCCAGCGTGCCGAGAGCGGCGCCTACCCGTGCAAGGAGGCCTTCGTGGCCGACTTTAAGAGGATGGTGGAGAACTGCGCCTTCTACAACGGCCTGCAGAGCGGTGAGCCCAAGCTCTGTTATGTGTGCATGGCAACCTGCAGGGACGTATTGAGGAGTGCAGGGTTCGTGCGGCTGCATTTCCTCCTACATCGTTGGGCGGCCCAGGAGTGGAATAATCGAAATCCCACGCAGACCGCTTACCTGCATTCCACATGCATTTGAGAGTGAGACCCATGCCGCAAGGGGCTTGCCTGCGGACGTCACGTGGTCGATCCGAACGTTATTGCTGCTTACAGGCGAAGCAAGCTGCGCCTTTACTTATGTAAAGGGGTTCGGCTTTCCGGTTTTTAATGCGTAAGCATTACTTGGCTCATGCGTGGCGTCCACGGGAAGTGTTTACTCAGAGTGTGCACAGAAATTGTTAACACCGTGTGTAGACACCTACCCGAGCTTGCCCGAGTTGAAGAGCGCCGCGCTAGCTGCATCCATTGGAAAGAAGCTGGAATAACTTCGGATGAACGTCGCGCCAGCTGAGCGAGAAGTTGCTCCGGGAGAGGGACATGGGTCGCACAGTCCGTACGGGTAGCCAGTTATACTTAGTGGCACGGGCAGGGACACTTTATTTTGCAGCGATAGCTACATTACGGTAGCATTCCGAGCCTTCGGCGTGGCGGCGCCGCCACGCTGTCACGTGGTTGGTCACGTGATGCGAAGCAGCTGCCGGCGGCGCGGCGCCGTGGCTGATCACGTGGTTGGTCACGTGGCCAAGTTCCACTCGGCCAGCTGTAGCTACCGCGTCACTCCAGGTTTAACCAGAGCTAAAGCACCGCCAATTTTTTCGTTCTTTTTATAGTCCAACCATAATTTTTGTCCCTATGGGTGGCTGTGACAGGAAGAGGCACCTGCCAGTGCAGTGGTGTATCGCTTAACCGCTGCGCCACTGCGCTGGTATACGGGTATGAGGACTTGCCGCCATCTATGAATGTTAAGTAGAGAATGACCAGTTCCGTATGTATGGGCATTAACTCACGGAGCTGCGAATGGTGTGCGGTTTTGCGACCAACGCGAACTAAGTTACACAAATGCACAAACCACAAACGCACCAACGAAAACAGCAGTAGTGCAGATTGCTTTCGCTTTCATAGCACGCATAAGCAGACTTAAGTGCTCCAGGTAGTGAATATTAGGCGGCCCTTAATTCTTCGGTGTTTATTTAAGAGCACACTTTTTTCTTTAGTTGAACATAATTGCCTGCAGATTCTTTAGGTGATACAGTAAGGTATTACTGTGCGGTCAGAAGTCACTGAGTTTATCTTGACTTTTTTGCCAGCCTGATCATTCCATTTGCTACTAATTAAAACCCATGCAACTGGTCGTTAATTACTAATAAAGCACCTATATATTTACCGGTTGAAAAACATAACGCAATTGTTAATGTTGGAACTTTCGACAAAAACGCAAATGACAGTTGATTTCTAAAATATGTGCTGCCATTTTATCGTATGGCTGTAGCACAAGGCTGAGCGAGAGGGCAGAGTATCATGTGGCCTGCGTGTTGACATCAGCTGTGGAACCAGCGCTTAACCATCACGGTAGCAAGAAAGGGACATTTGTCGTGCCGCCTATGCATGGTTCCAAGCGTTTTTACATACACTGAAGAAACCTGCTTGATGCGTGTAAGGTAGGAAAGCAATGCCTAAAAACGCAAAATTGCGTTTTTGAATTCCCGCCGCGGTGGCTCAGTGGTTAGCGCGCTCGACTACTGATCCGGAGTTCCCGGGTTCGAACCCGACCGCGGCGGCTGCGTTTTTATGGAGGAAAAACGCTAAGGCGCCCGTGTGCTGTGCGATGTCAGTGCACGTTAAAGATCCCCAGGTGGTCGAAATTATTCCGAAGCACTCCACTACGGCACCTCTTTCTTCATTTCTTCTTTCACATCCTCCTTTATCCCTTCCCTTACGGCGCGGTTCAGGTGTCCGCCGATGTATGAGACAGATACTGCGCCATTTCCTTTCTCTAAAAGCCAATTATTATTACTATTATTATTATTATTATCATTATTGATGCTTAATCAAATGGTACACCGTCTCACCACTGCCCTGGCTTGCGCACTTTGTCAGTTTTCTCCTTTTGACTGAGTGTATAAAAAAACTCGATGGTCATTAAATTGGAGAAATTTAATTAGGAGTACTTTCAGGTGTCTTTTTTTCGTTTTCAAACGAAAATTAACCCCTTGTCGTTAGACTCACCTCGAATGACTCAGCTCTACGGCTCCGAATTAGTGTTGGTTGCGTCTGCGCTTAATTCCTGTTGGGTTCGGAAATACGCGTCGTGCAATATTATTGTCGTGCTGACACCCTGTGCGACACTGATGTCCTCCTTTTTAAGCTTGTCGTTCTTTTATAGCAGAGAAAGAATGAGTGCATACCGCGCTAGGTGGCACTTTGAGTTTAAATTCGCCTCGAGTTTAAATGTGAGCTGTGTGTAGCGATACTGGGCAGTGTTTCGTTAGCCAGCACGTCACTTTACTCTCTGTCACTCGGTGCCGCGCAGAGATCGCCACCAAGGGCTACAGACTGTGGGTGGCCATGCTGGACGCACTGCACACGGTCTGCTGCGACGACGACGAAGACGACGCGAGCTCCGGTTCCCCAAGGGGCAGTGACAGCAGCAACAGCAGCAGCAGCAGCAGCAGCAGCAGCAGCAGCAGCAGCAGCAGCAGCCCAGAGTCGCCGGCCACCCGTCTCTTCATGCCCAGGTCCCTAGCGATGCCTGCCGGGGAAGCGAAAGCCAGGCTCGGGAAGCGGAGGGCGAGCAGAAGCAGCATCAGAAAGCCGCAGCCAGTGCCAAGGGGCGGCAGTTCTCCCCGAGCCCAGGACGACGGCGACCGTGGGGAAGACGACGACGACTTCGTGGCGCCCGTCACCAAGCGCAGTCGGGGAAGGCAGCCCAAACCGGGCACGACCCGAAGGACACGGATGACCGCGTCCCACGCCTCGTCCCGAACGCGGGCCCATTCGAATCCCGCGCTCGAGGCCCTCTCCATGGCCACGCGCAGAGCGCTGGAGGTGAGGACCCCTTAGGCAGGCTGCACGTGAACTCTGCGAAGTCAGCACCAGCACTCTGCTGACACCAGATCGGTTTATAACTAATAACAGCTGTTTATAAAGGGCATTTATCAGGCGTTTTAAACAGTTGATTTGCCCTTGTAGATGTCTCTTCTTGACTCACTAATCTTTCTATACGGTTATACGTTAAGATAGTACGTCTCAGTGATTCCTCTGCGCGGCAGTTGAATTCCAAAGAACAGTCTTACCGAAAGCGCCCATGTAATTATTCAAACCAGAAAAAGAGTCCTAGCATGTATAGTTGTGATCCAGTCCGCGTCATCTGTTAGTGCATCACCTGCATTATATACCCGTGCTTTCTTTCTCTTGAATCTCGCGATATGGCATCGAAAAGAGCGCACTCGCGTGTTCATGGTAACGCTGATCTCCACCTTGTGTCGTTGTCTCTGGCTAACTTGTCATTTGCTGCGCAAGGTATCAGTTTCTATTGGATAGAATTCTTACAGGTTGCGAAGAGAAAAAAAAAGCTTTTCTGTATTGAGCATTTGAACAATGCAGCAAGCCGATTTCCGAACAAAGCGTCAGCATAGTGTTAATATTGAGCTTTAGAACAGCCTACACACATATGTATTTATATATATACGTACGCTATACGCAAGCGCTTTGCGGGGCTTTACGCTGTAATTGTGGCATGATTTCTCCGTAGGCTTGTTTATCTGGGAAACCTTGCATGTAAATTATGAATGTACAGAATCGCCCCGAATGAGCGGATGCACTGTCGGCGCACGAATAAAATCCTGAGCATTGAGTGCTGTTTTCTTTTCACCAGGAGTCGGCCGACCTGACGTTCGACATTTGTCGCATGAACGGGGATTTCGAGGCGAGCAGCGACGTGGTCGGCTACTTCCCCGACCTCAACATCGCCGGCACCCACAGCCACCCGTCCGAGCTGCTGGCCAGGTACCGCGGCTCGCCAGAGAAGAGCGGCGGCTACACCATCGTGGAGTCCTCCAACGCAGGCTCGACCGGCGACCCGAAAGACCAAAGCGTCAGCGACGTTTGCAGTAGTAAAGCAGGAGATGCAGCCAGCGAGAACGACAGCGGAACAAATGAAAAGCTCACAGCCGGTCACCAGAAAGATTGTTCGAGTGAAAGTCGAAGTTCGGTCTCGGAGGTTCCTGAGGCGACCGTCGTACCTACAACAGAGGACACGAGCACGACGCGATCGAGTCAAAGCGCAGTCGAATCATCAAATCGAATGCAGGAAGAAACCGTCACGGCTGGGAGCTCTGACACCAGTGTCAGCAGCAGCCACCGCGCAGGTCAAAGCGGCGAGCCAGCAGAGGACGTTCCTCATGAAGGTGCGGAGGGCGGGGCGACGGGAGGGACAGCGCCGCGGAATGGCCACGGCGACGCCATAGTCTCGGCGAGCCCATTCACGACCTCCAGGCACGCTTACGTACAGACCTCTGTTGCGACGCCTCCGAGGTGTCGGTCCGTTCCTCCTCTCCACTTCACCCCGGTGCTGTGTCGCCCGACAAAGACTGCAGAAGCATCCCGTCCCGCTGGCAGCGGCGGCTCGGCGACGACCGCGAGCGAGGAGGATGCCTGCTTGGCCGGGCCTCTTGTGTCCCGAGAAGATGGACACGGGGACGCTGAGCGCAAAGACGACGCTCACCTAATCGCAAAGCCAAACGCCGGTGGCGAAGTCCGAGAGTCGGCGAACAACGGAAGCGTGGTCTCTGGAGGTGTGACATCGGAGAACAGCCCGTACGAGTGCTGGCGCGACACCGGTGCCTGCAGCGATTCGGCAATGAACCCGGTTAGAACCAGCGACGAGGCTGCCGGGACTGACAGTGCCAGCCCAATGTTGTCGTCAGCCGGCGGTGACGCGGTCGCCTTGCAGAACGGCGCTTGCGAGCACGCTCCTCAAGAACAGCCACTCGCGTGCCATCCCGCTGCAGGCAACGTTTCCCCCGAGCGAGTCCCGCATACGCGGGAGAGGTGGGCTGTCAGGCTCCAGGGCGACCTGCAGATGGCGGAGCCCGACTTGTACAGCGGCCTGGACAGTCCCAAATCGAGCTTCAGCTTCTCGTCGGGCTACCTGAGCGAAGAGGCCCTGTCGCCCACGATGCGCTACCACAGCAGTGCCAGTCCTCTGCCGCAACTCTCCCCTTCGCGGCTCTCTCCGCTGTTGCCGACGTTGTGCCAGCCGCCAGTGCAGCAGGTGACGGCGGCCGCCGCGTCGACCAGGGAGGCTGCTGAACCGCCCAAGGAACGGAGGGAAGCGGTCTTACCGGAGGCCAAGGAGCCCGCGCCTGGGAGCGGAGTGCCGACGCGCCAAGGCTCGGTCATGCCTTGCGGGCGGCAGCGCCGAGAGCCCTCGCCGCCGTCCGGGGCCCCGACGCCGTTGCAGAAGATGTCGGCCCTGGTGTCCGAATTACCGCCTCCCGCCGCCAGCCACGGCGCCTGCTTCCAGTCTCCGTTTGCACCGCCGCCCACTGCAGTCGACGCTGCTTGCGGCTCCCAGCGCCGTGACGCGCCTGCGTTCAAGGTGAGAGCGTACGCCTTGTTTCGCGAAAACTCACCTAACCTGAGCGAGCGCGTCTCTACTGGATGCGTCTGCGCAAGCAGTATTGGTGCTTCCACACGGCGCCGCAGTAATGGGCGGACAGCAGAAATATTTTCCGCCCCCCTTTGTTTCAGACAGGCGTATAGTACAAAGCCAATCTGCTCAAGCGTGGCTAGAATGCAGCGGGCGCGAAATTGAACACCCCATGTGTTGTTTCTGGTACGAATCACGCAGGTGTAGGCGGATACTGAAGACAGCTTCATAAAATTTTTCTTATAACTTGAGTAAAATCCTACCGACATTTGGCCTTTTTGTGTCTCCGTCGGTGTTTGGTTGGCAGCCAAGGACGCATTTTTCGCTGAGAAATTTTGAGTGAACGTATATTTTTTTCTCGCCTGTTATTCAATCTCCTGGCGCTAGTTATTACGTCGAGTGAGCTGGCAACATGCTGTGATTTCGGTTGGAAAGGGCGAACGGTGTGTATACATAGCCTCAACGATTCCAGTGTGTATATAGAGCCTCAACGATTGGCACGAAAAAAACCATATACTTGACGTCACCGAAGTCTGCTCGCAAAAACGGCCCGTGGCGGCGATGCGCGCCTGTAATTTTTCTTTATCGCAGTGTAGAAGAATTAAACGATACAAGTTTAAGAGACGTGAAATGCGCGTGAAACTTTTGGGGACTCATTTTATAATATAAAAGTACTTTTCTTTGTCAGTTCGACTCAATCCAAGTACGCTACGAAATCATCTGTCAAAGGCGTTGGTCCATCCGTGCGCATCCGCTTGGAAAAAAAAAAATTGCTGTACGCAGCGAAAAAGGCTGCTGCGCTGGATTGAATGGGTAATAGATATAGTATTGAAATATCGCTGAGAATTGTAACAACTGTTTCATTTCAGGTATTAATGCAGGTGTCGCAGCAACGTGTCAGGAACACCGAAGCGCGTTTCCTCGCTCCTTGAACGTGGCGTCTCGCACACTTCTCAGTTGAAGACAGCTGCATGACGCTGGCGAGACTAGCTGCATGGCGACAGCAGGAAACTTCGATTTCAGAGTTTCAAAACTTATTTCTTTCTTGCAACTTTCGCAGGGCTTTCGATCTCATTGTGCGGTATCCTTCAGCGCCGACCACGGTGACGCCTGTCCTCTTCGACCGCGTAAATAGACGCTCACTCGCAACGAGTGAACTGGGCACGCCTTCTTGACCGGCAATAAACCTCCCATTGTGTTTGCCACGCATGCGTAGGAGTTATACTTTCTGTGCGTGCACATTTGATCGTCAGTGGAACGTATTTGAGGGAACTCCTAAGATTGAGTTTATTACAGTCAGATGTGTGGCAGATACCCAAGGATTCTGTTCCGCGCATATTTTCAATGGGAAGTTGCTTTGAATGCAGCTTTCTCGCATATCGTAAGTTTGCATCGTAACAACCAATGATCACTCCGCGGAACGTTTGCAGTTTTCTGTGTATCTATTGTCAACAACGAACCCCATTAGTTTTAGCGCAGGAAAAACTTTAAAAGCACGCTTCTGCTACGCATGAGGAGGTCAGACCGTCTCCATTAATATTCTCATAACAGTGTCTCGCAATATTCCTCAGTTTCCTCACAATCAAAACCGATGTCTAAGAAAGCTGTACTTTCTACTTTCTAATATGCACGCGAACTCAGCCATATGGCTACGTACGGGAGCTGCGCAACTTTTCAGCTCGCAGTTGAAGACTCGGAGCCCGTATTTTGCATGGCTTCTTTTCCCCCGGTGGGTCAATGGTTAAAGCGTTCGGCTGCTGACTCCAAGGTCGCGGTATCGAATCCCAGCCGCAGCGGTTGCGTTCCGATGGAGGCCAAACAAGCCGGTTTGCTGTGCGATTTGTCGGCGCAAGTAAAAAAAAAAAGAACTCCAAGAGGTCTAAAACAATCCAGAGTTTTCCGCTCTGGCGTCTCCAATAGACCTTTTACAGTTCAGGACGTCGGATTACGCGTACCATATGGCATATAGACCTCCTGCATGTCTGCAAACAAACGAGGTGGCGCTGCAGTCGCTAGCGGGCTCGCGGTAGACAAAAGGCCGGGGAGTGGCGCAGCAGAGAGGTGTTGAGCGCGGGTTTTGAAAGCTTGTAGGCGCGTTTCTGCGAATCACAGCAATGGTTGGTGCTATCAACTTAGTAATTTCTCGAAGTACACGAGCTCGCGTTGGCCACATGCGGCGTATTCAGAGAAATAGTTCGCCACTGTGTGTTGTATATATGGTATAGTAGTAAACAGAAAGCGTTTCTACCGTTGATTTCTACGCCAGGCATTGAATAAAATAACTTTTTGACACTCTGCACTAGCCAGAATGATTTTACTTCGGGACAGCAATGAGAGGATGTGCTGGCGTTCTTTCGGCGGAGCAGACGTGCGCTCACCGTCTGCTGACATACGTAGGTGTCGCGCTGTGCGAAAAGTGGGGACAGCGTCGTGCCCCCATTCTCCTCTATCTGTCCCGCTTAAGCGCTGTTTTTAGCCGCAGAATCACGCACCAGCTAGACCGACTTCTCCCCTGGTTAAACTGGTCGATTTGGTGAAAATTTTTTATTTCTGAAATTATTTTCTTCCCTAGCCCTGGGGTCTTCTGTTTCGTGACGAAAAATTATAGCAAAATATTCAGTATAAATTTATAAATTACTTTTTTTTAAATGTGTGGTCGTCAAAAATCGTGACAAAATTTCTTTTAGGTTTTTTTTTTATTTCAGAGCCGCATTTATTTGACCAAAGCGAAAGCGAAGAGGCCGTAAACAAAGCAATAAACTTTAAGGTTCGTTTTCTCATCTTTCGCATTTTCTGCGATTGCCATCACTCACACCTTCGTAATTTCGTAACGCATCAAAATAGAATGATTCTATTTATCGGAAACGATTCCTGAGACATCGAGGATTCTAATAAATCTCCAGATTTTTTTTCTTACACGTGCAGTACTATGTTAGTTATTTATGTAAGATACGTTTTCATGTAACTATGCATGCATAAGTACTGATCTTGTAAAAAAAAGAACTAATCACGTCATCATACAGAACAAGGCTTTGTGTGCATGCTGGCATAAAAAAAATTGCGCACCTTCTGCACATTTATTTAAGACCTTGGGGTGGCTTGACGAGGGTGTTAATTATAGTTACCCTAGAACTGCACCAGGTATAGCTAAAAATAAAAGGCATTACTGAAACTAGCCTAGCAATTTCATATTTGCACCAAATTTAGTCACATATTGCATGTATAAATAACGAAACACTTTTCATTGCAGCGTCCCCTCTCAATCTCGCCACGTGTCTGTTAGTAGCACGCCTGCAGCTGCTTCTTTCCAAACAAGCTTCGCTATGATATGCTACCTCATGAAACATGACACATGCATGATGCAATGAAAAAGCATGTGACTTTTAGCGCACTTAAGGTACGCTATTATAAGCACGCGAACGTGACCGCGCAAGATTGACACTACTTACCAGACTTCTTTCTACTCGAATCAAATAATTAGGTCGGTCATATTAAGAAACAGTTTCAAGTAAATATTAAATGCCATAAAACGCGCCATTAAGACATGCTGTGCTGTTAACAAAAGAGCGCATTCCTTGGGGGCGAGTGAACCTGCTGGCACGTCGCGGGGTGAAGGAGGTCTACACCATACAAAACCATGCCATGCCACATGCATTTGCTCTCTGCCACTGGTCTGCCCTAATTTTGATACCAGAGCCGGCAAAGGACACTGCTTCCTGTTTATCAGCCCTGTGGTCGTGAAGTCGGGAAATGACAAGTCCATGCAGCTTTCTCGGCAAAAATTTTGAAAGCGTGAACATTGTAAGGCACTGTTATGGAAATATTGAAGGTAATGGTCCATTATTCTGATATGTAGTCACCTTATTTTAAAGTATTTCCAGCGATCGCATCGAACACTGCCGTAGAAAACCAATGGGGAACGCTTTTGAGGAGCAAAAACGTGAATATATAAAAAAAAAACTACAAGGCTGCCGTCGGGTGATCTGCGGATATATTGACTGTTATAGTGAAATCTTGCATTATATGAAAAAAATTGCGTTCATATACGGTTTCCCGCTCAAAAATGCTTTTGTTCAGGATTGCTGGGTATGATCGTTATATGAATCGCAGAAGGAGCAATACTAGTAAGAATTTCAAACTTACACCAAGCACCTTTGCGTTGCACGCAACACATGTAATTCTGGCAAGTAAATCGAACAAGAACAGATTGTGGGCTTCAGATGCTTCGCAATAGCTTACCTGCACTCCTTAGCTCTTTCGAATCTCTAGGAATAAATATTGCGAGCTTAACACGCATAGGATTCAAATCATTCCTATATTCAAATTTCTTTTGTTTTTGTTTTGTTGTTTTGAAAGTTTCCTTTTGTTGGAAAACAAGGCGGTTTTATGGTATAGCTTTTTTGTAATTTCATTCTTTTGGGGGCATGCGTCCCTGAAAGTAGTCATGTGAATGATTTGTTTTTCGGTGAAAAAAATCAGATTTGACCACTGTGCATTTATTTGACCGACCTGTGTTTATGTTTCGTAAAGTTGTAAAAAGGGGAAAAGAGTGAGAAAAAAAACATTACCGTCACCGCCACAGCGATGGTGCGTGCATATTGTTGCTTGTAAAGGAGGTCGTGGGCTCCTCAGGCTCCTCCCATGTAGATTTTTTTCCCCCCAGCCTCCTCCATATATTGCATAGAAATAAAACAGTTGAATCGATCATTTTCCCTGGGCTCCGTGCACGGTTCAGTCGAACATTTACGACGGACTTATTTCGTAACCGTATTGCTGCCTTATAGGCTGGACGTTAATGAGTAACTACATGCTTGATTGGCATTT